>JACJUY010002160.1:86227-115156 GCA_014220935.1 Platorchestia sp. MABIK
ATCACCAGTCAACTGGGCGCACACTCCGGAGCTCTGGAAAATTTCATCCTCCCTTGTTAGGTGCCGCCGAGCGTGATGAAGCTGAAGCTCGAGCTGAAGCCTGCTTTATCACGAAATGTTTTCCTGATGGCTTCAGCCTTTTAGCACAAGCTCTCTCTCTATCTTCAGTAAAATCTTTGAGCAGAGAAGTTTCCTGCTGCCCAAAATTTCAAAGTGGTTTTCGTTCGGAGTTTATGAGTGTCTGGTATTTTTTTAACATTTCGTAACTCGCCACTTAGGTTTCCGTCACGAAAAAACTGTAATTAAATTATCCTAAGCTTTCGGTCAGGAATGTTTCAATAATAAATTACTCAACTCGAACAGAATCCTCACCAGAAAAATGAAAATACATTCATCAACTCACTCACTACTGTATAAGAAGCGAAAGAAATCCAATAATCTGGAAATGCATGGCACTCACAACACAGGCCTCATCATCAGAATTCGTCGATTCGAATGATCTTTCCAGAGAGCTTTTCCGAGGATGAAGTCTGTTTGCACCATTGTTTCCAAAAGGCGGTCGTCATCTATACGTATGTCGCAGGCTTCCTCTCGCCTGGACGCTTCAGGCAGACGTTCTCTAACTTCGCTCACATTTCTTGAGGAATGTGGGTCCAATTTCCTTTAAAGTGACTTCAATTGTTGTAACTGTCTAAGAATCCAGGAAAATGTCAGAAAGAAGCATAAATTCTGGCTTGGGATCAAAGAACGTAAACTCGCTGAAGGAAGTACGGCTTATCTTTGATGCACGAGAATTCTGTTTTCGGTCTCCCCGAAAGAGACTTTATTATCATAAGAATACGGCCAACGGGGTCCGTCTTCAGAGTGTCTTAGAGAAACGAATTTTGACCTTAAGTCGTTTACATTCGGGTAAGCGTGAGAAAATGCCCAGAAATTTACAACAGCTACGGTTTGAACAAATTCCAAAATGAAATATTTAAGTTGTGTAGAATAATTCGCTTTGGATCAAAAAGGAGACAACACTATTTAAGTAAAACGTAAAACGTAGTTTAAAAATGATTGCAGCAATATCTGAGTGGAATTTAATTTCCTGGAATGGAGTTAATGGCATTTACATTAACTAGCAGGACCCGTGGAAATTCGACGGACAATGTCATGAATTAGCTAGGTGGACCGTTGAAAAACTTCGGTCAACATTACCTAACAAATTCTAACACAACATATTCTAACCTAACCCATCCTAACATAACGTATACTAACCCATCCTACCCTAACCGAAGTTATCCTGATATTGTGTCAAACATAAAAAAACCGTGAACCCGTGAAAAATTTTATCAACATTACCTAACCTATGCTAACCTAACATATCCTAACCTATGCAATCCTAACCTATCAAATCCTAACATATCCAATCCTAACCTATGCAATCCTAACATAACCTAACCTATCTTATCCTAACATGTCAATGCATGTAAAGGCGATCATTTAATGAAAAGATTGATAGAACTCAGGAATTCGGTCTCCGTAATACCGCAAACTCGGATGAGGAGCGTTACACACGAACTTAGTTTTAAGCGTATTAATATGTACTCGTAGATAGCGGGCATAAAATACTTGAATCCTAGCTACGCAGCATTCAGTATATACTGTTCACAAAGACATTCGAATTCAAATTCGATCCGAAGTGAAAGCTTTGCATCGTAATAATTTGACGCAATTTAGGATTCTGTGCTAACATGAAGTCTGGTGCGCCATGCACAAGTTCTGATTTGAATTCACTGCAAGGAAAAATCTTTTTCCAGTCATTTCAAGTTAACAGCTTGATGAATGTAGATGTGAACGCGCTACTCTCATCTAACGCATGATTTTCAATTGATATACTTTGAAATTTATAATGAATATCTCCCCGGGAAACCCGATTTTCACTAAATTACTTTAACAGGAAGCAAGCATTCCCACCATGCTTAAATTTGATTTATAATGAAATTTCCGTGAATTTAAAGTGAAAATCATTGCCTCGCCTGACGCGCGCTTTAAAATGCGACTCAGGTCTCCGGCAATCGCATCCGCACTTTCGGAGAGGACTCTCCACTCCTCGAGCTCCTCTCAAAAAGTTTGTGGTACCCTCCGTCACGTTCCAGTGTTGATCAATATAAGTTAAGGCTCTTTTAAGAGCCTAAAGTGCTAAAGGGAGAGATCAACGGATGACTCGTGTTCACGAAACTGGTTGTTTTTCATTAGATTAAGTCTCACAGCTAGAATGAAAGTAGTCTAACAAAAACGAGGGTTTTGCTCCTATAAGTTTTGTTTTGGTGTGATGGAAATAAGTACTTCTCGAGTTGACTTGAGTGCGTGCTTATGTGTATGGGCCGCATAATTCTGTGCTGTAGGGAAGAAGTCACGTTTCAAATAAGTCCGCCTTGAAACTTTAACGCGGTATAGAAAACCTTCTTTCAACACTTCAACGAAACGTTTTCCAGCGTTAGCGAACGAAACAGTAAGTCATTTTATACTGATTCAAACGGATTTTTAATTTTCCTTTTCTGTTTGGTATCATGCGAGGAGTTGAAATGCAAGCAATGGTAGCGAGGAAAGGGCTACTTGATAAATTCCGATAATCTATCGCACGGAATGTTTTCCCAAATTTCTCCGATACATTGATCTCCAGTGAAGTGCCGCGCCAAGGAGCGATGTGGAGAACACGGCCGGAATAACAATGCCATTCTCCCTCACGCGAGATCTTCGCTATAACAAGATGCTCTCCGATCGTCCATAAAATCCATTTCTTCAACTTTTGATACCATACTGGGAATTTTTTCTGTGCATTGCGTTGGTAGTTCTTGAGCGAATTATACTTTTAAATTAGAAGTAGGTCAGTCATGGGCTCCGGAGCTGTAACAGTAGATGTGTCGTTATTTTCGACCAAATTGCTCAATTTTTCCGCATGGCAATTATTTAGCAGTGCAGGACACTGCATATATGCCACGAGGAATGACAGCAAATGTGACAGAAATAACTCACTTCTTAACCAAGTTTGCGTGTAAATTTTCCCTAGTTTTTCAGGGTCGCAACTTCGAAGGAACTTCTCTGTTAATTAGCGTACAATAAAATTAGCATTCTAGTTCCGATACATCTTGGTTCTAATTAGCCTCTGGAGCATCAGTCTCTTGAGTCATGACTTCTTTCTTAAAAATTCAGCCGTTTCTTGGAAGCCGTTCGAGTTCCTTCGCAACGAGACTCTCTTCTTCTTATTCCAAGGCAGAATATTTTTTAGAGCGTGTATTTCTAGGTTCCTGGATAGAATATTTTCAGTTTCCTGCATCATTCGAATCCTTGGGGAGGCAGGAACTCGACTAACTTCCTTTAACTTCCGCTGTAACGCGAGCAACCCTATATACGGTCGAGCACTGAACTTTTGACCATTTTATTTTACTTCTATACGCCCTGAACTCTTCGCTAAAAGCTGACCGTATCACACACTTGTTTTGTGACCGGGAAATTGAGCTTCGAAATTCAAAACATGAAAATATGAAAAAACTTATACCACTGTGGAAAGTGTTAGGAAAACATCCAGTAAATCAAAAATGAGTGGTATTTAGTCTTTCCCTTTTTTATTTTATCGTAGACTCACCAATACACGGTTTTTATGTACTTTAACACGTCAGTTTAAAGTAATAATTTGTATGATTTGCACCCACTAGATTTAATGACCTGTTCATTCTATAGAACGAGAAAAAGAGATTGGTATAATATATTTTTGCACGGGTCACATTGAACGAAAATAAAAAATCTGCAATAGACAGCCCAATTTGAGTGTGTGAGATTTGAAAGTAACATTGGAAGCGCATGTCTACATCATGCAACAAACAAATTTTCGTATTGGATTACCCGAATGAAACGAAAAAAGAAACAAGAAATAAACATTCATTCCGATTGAAGTCCTCCCCTCCCCAAAAAAAAGAGTAGTACTTTGGGTGTAAATCTTTACTCTAACGTCTTACAGCGAATGACACAGAAACAACTTTTGAAGCTCCGACATGAGTTATACTAGATATGAAACAGGTCCATCGTTATGAAAGGAGTGAGTACACAACATAAGAGCTTAGAGATAATTTCCAGAGTGATGTGCTGTGGTGTTGGTTATCAAATACTAGCTGTCCCTCCGTGATCACATTTCCCAGAATAGAGGCTAGTATGACTGACATGATTAAAACAAAACTCACCCAGCATCTTAACCCACTAGCTTAAATCTGCCGCCATCCAACAACTATACGCACAAACCAATTGCATGAAGACAATATTTTAAAAATCATCACGCAATGGGGAGGTAAATTGGCTCGTGTCAATTACTTAAGATACTTTTCCAATTTTTCAATCTTTCGAAACTGTTCCAGTTCAACACGTGTTAAAATACGAAGATAATCACTTATCATCTTCACTCAAAGAACACTCAATTGTAAAGATGATAAGTGATTATCTTCGTATTTTAACACGTGTTGAGCTGGAATACTTAAGACACTCTTAACATTTTATGCATTTTTGAATTTGATAAATTCGTGAGTGTCACGTTTTAGAAGAAACGGGAGAACATAAGTAATCCAGAGTGAGTGAAATAATTTTGCTGTACGTGCTCAAAATTCCATGCTGCCGCTTAACAGGCTGGGATTTCTTCGTAGACAAACTAGAATTCATTGCCCAATAAGGAATATTCGAGTACCAATTAGCGAATTTTATCCAAATGAATCATGATGTTTTTTGTTGACTAATTTGACAGTTTTACTTGTACTTATTTTTTGCTTGTATTTATTTCGAATCCTACCCTGTGCGACCCCCTATAATAATCCCATTTTGGCGAAATCAAACTTTCCATATAAAGTATTTTTCTGATTGAAATAATTTGTGCATCAAATGCGTTCCACGTTTGCATACACTTCCTGTATCAATTTATGATCATGATGTGTTGACTCTTTTAATTTCTTTTAAGGTGAATTTCGGTGTCAGTCTTTTCTTCTAAATTTTTCTACTAGGTAAGCTGATGATCTTACAGATGTCGAGTGGGTCACCATAAGCAAGAACACTATACTGAAAGAGCTTTTGAGCTTTGGCTACCAAAATCTCACGCTGCCGCGTTATAAAACAGATCAAAGTTGTTGGAAAAATTCTTCAAATTGAAAGATCCTGTCTGATAATGGGGAAATGAAAGTATAACCTACAGATGCAAGACATTGAAAAAATTAAAACACAAGTGGCAGAATATCCTGAACGTAAGTGAATATTTGAGGCACCCTGTGCCATGGCTAAAATGAAAAGACCTTTTTTGTTCATTGATGAGGTTCCTGTAATCTTGCATGTCGAAATTTGATGATCCGGCGGTTGGAATTGAAGATAAGTCGCGTGCATCTTAAGGTTCGTCACCATCAAGGTAGAGGCGGTGTGATGTTTTGGGCTTGGTGCTTAAATAATCAACTAATTGGTCTTGTAATGGTTCTTTAATTAACACTTAAATTAGCTAGCATCTGCAAATTTTCAAATGAATTTCTTCTTTCTTGGTTCGATGATCACGTTCTGTTGCTTGGTCAAAATATTGTTTTGATGTAAGGTTATGCCTGTTTTGCGTTCTGCCAGAGTAAGTAGACTTTTCTCGCTAAGGTGGGAGTGAAAAAAAAAATTTGATGGTGTGACTCCTGAATTTTTCAGATTAGAATTTGGTGAAAATTGTTTGGGTCGTAATTCTGAGAGACATCTTTACATCTTTACACGCAATTTACACGCAACGAAACTAGAAGTGTGGAATGCTGTACAAGTCTCATCAAGATTTGTTGATTTTGCTACAATTAAAAATTAGTACATTCTGTAAATGGTTGTGTTATCGAAATTATTAAACACAACTGAAAATCTCTCTTTGTCGATATTTTAGAACGATTTTCATAAACAATCTTCATATTTTGAATGAATTCAACGCTCTTCACGTTGTGCTAGCGAGATAATATTTGTGGTAATTTTTATTCTTTTTCAAAATGAAGTCGTGTTTTTATTTTATTTGAGGCTATTATCGTAGGCCAATAGATATGCAAAAATCAATAATTTTTTTTATTTCAGGTCTTTATTTCATAATGTTCTTATGCCTAATCGTTAAAAATTACACAAAGTAGCAAAATTACTTAGAAGCGAGGTTAAAAAATAAATTACGTGGATTTTCTTAAAAATTTACCTATTTTGTTTTTCATAAAATATGGAAAATCTATTAGTAATGGCTTGAAAGCTGATACAGGCGTTGGAACTGATGAAAAAACCGATTGCTAGGTGAGTGGTATGTTTATTTTCAAATACTTTGTTTATTTATTCGTTTTTTTTTATAAAAAAATGTTTTTTTTAACAGATTCAAAACCATGGTGATTTCGGAAGAAATTACGAAAACAATCATTCTTCTCCATCAGAGTGGTCTATCAAAAAAGGAAATCGTTGGCAAGTAACTTGCATCATCGTAAACTGTCTACAGATGGATAAAACAATTCAACGAGACAAAATTCATAGTGGCGAAGACATCCCCTGGCAGGAAAAGATTGTCGTCAGTTCGTCAAGAAAGGGCTTTAGTGCACTACTCGTTACGAGAAAGGACTGTCAGCAGTTCCGAGCTTGCGCTAGAATGGGAGAGGGATGACGTCCATGCCTCAGCGCGAACTGTTCGACGTCGACTCATCGACAACGGACTTGCTTCAAGGAGAGCTGCGAAGAAACCTCTTTTGACGGCGAAGAACATCAAAGACTGACTCAATTTTTGCAGGAAGTACCAGCATTGGACTGCTAAACAATGAAGCAGTCTTTTTCTCCAATGAGTCTCCGTTCCCCTTTTTGCCTCCTTTGGGAAAAGCCTCGTGTGACGAAGAAAAGGCGAGAGATTTAACAAGGAGTGTGTCGTTCCAACGGTCAAGTATCCTGCCACTCTTCACGTCTGGGGTTGCTTTTCAGCTAAGGGAACTGGAGCACTCACGATTTTACTCAAAAAACACAGCAATGAATTCGGTCTGGTACCTGAAAGTCTTAAAAGATCGTCGCCTTCCAACGATAGCTGGTCAGTTTTCCGACAAAGAGGTGGTTTACCAACATGATGGCGCTCCCTGTCATAATGCAAGAGCGGTTTAAAAGTTCATTGATGACAATGGAGTTTAGATTTTGGGCCCTTGGCCTGGAAATTCGGCTTATATGAATCTGATCGCAAATTTATGGTCAATCATCAAAGGGCGAGTGAACAAGAAGCAGCCAACTAATTAAGCGCAACTTGGAGCCATAATTGAAGAAGAGTGGAGGTCCTTTGATCATAATATCATTGAAATTAGTAGACGGCATGCCAAAGCGCATCACAACAGTTTTGAAGATGCGTGGTCAACATTGCAAGTTTTGGGAATAATTACTTTTTAGTTTTGCATGTTTTTAAAATTTCTTTGTGGGTAAGTTTTGTTTTTATTTACCCTTTATAATGTTTTCCGGAGGCAACCAATGAAAAAATACGCAAGACAACACCTTAATTTAACGAAGAAATAGAAAAACTCACTTTTCCCATAATCATTGGCTACACCTGTATATATACATACATGTATATACACCTGTATATATACACCTGTATATATACACCTGTATATATATATACATGTATATATAAATATATGGATATGTATATGTGTGTACGCACAGAAAAGTGCAAAAAAATCACTGCATGATAGTTCATTCATGTTTCAAATTTGATTTGCAGGCAAATTTTTGAGTACCTTAAAAGGGTTTTAATCCGTGTTTGAATTGCATACCACAGCTCCTGGCAGAACACACCCACCCACCACCACCGCCACAAACGACTACAAATTTGATAGATTCGTAGTCAGCATTGAATAGTAAGCGAAAGTCTTATGTTTTCAAAATTTTTGTATAGCAAGCATTGAGTACAATTTTTTGGAGCTGTTTGTGTAGGTTTGGTGTTGGTATATCAAAATAAACGAAATCACGCTTTTCTTACTGAAGAATCTAGAACTACTTCATGTACAGAAGCAGATCAAAATTTTCACTAATGAATCATAATGTTTTATGCACACAAACCAGAATATTTCTCCCTAATAAGAACGAAAGGGCAAAAACCAGGCGACATATCATTTTTAAAAAACTGTATGTCAAAATTAGTACGTTTCGGGCCTAGACCCATCTTCAGCTTAACAATCTGAAATGACAATGGTGAAATATTAATAACCTAGATCCATCATTGGCTAAAATAATATGAAATGACAATAGTGAAACAATATGAAATGACAATGGTGAAATAATAAAAACCTATGCTAGAGAAACTATTGGTCTCTCGACAGTGGCACACATAAGAATGAAAGAAAGGGACAGGGGGATGAGAAAAGGTTCTAACTAACTATGTGAAGAGGGTGAGCGGTCTGCATGTCATTAAGCTGAGGCTTTAATTTATGGATGTAGAGGGACTCCAAAATTCTAAGTTTAACTGAATTACTGGAATAACCTAATATGGAAAAATCTCCCTAATTTATCAAAGAAATTTATTTCTCCCTAATTTATCAAAGAATTTCACGGGAAAAGATCACATTGTTCGAAATAAGCAAGGCAATATGTCCTCATAGATAAGCAAGACTTTAAATGAGCAAATCGGACCCCCCTTGGTAACACAACGCTCACCCAACCAATTCTTCGACATCGCGACTTTAATTTCTAAAAAACAGACCAGCTCGTCCCTCGGCAATAATTATCTGCTGCACAAAAATCGAAGCAATTAAAAAACAGTTACAGATAATGACGCACGAGAATCGAAATTGCCGTGATTCCCTCCACCTGCTAGCGAAATATTTACTATTTTTATTTCACAGTTCACTGACGGTTGCCGCGGTGATTTGTTTCTCACGGAGAGACAAACTTTTTGATTTTTTCTGCGACGGTTGTGTTCTTTTGATCATCGTTCTACGTGTTGTTGTTGACGTACTCGTTTGCTCATGTGTGTTCATTTTGAAATTTTTTCTGCTAGCGGCGATTTAAAGTTGAAAAGTCTGCATTATAGTAACTTCACATCAAAAAATGTGTTGAGGTAAAACACACGCGCAAAAATATTTTTCCGAGGTTTTTCTGGGGAAGTTTACAGCGGAAATTACTTTATTCATCCGCGTTGTTTTGTGGCGCTCATCGTTTTTACTCGAATGAAGAACATCATCAAATTGCATAATGAACTGATCGTTGGGCAAAAACGCTTTTGCTGTAGTAGAAAAGATGTTTTTCCATTAAACACAATACCTTTGTAAACAGTTAAGAGGAGCTGTTGGTGAGCGACATAAAGGAGATATCATATATGAACAAGTGCGAACAAGAAATTTGAATCTCGAAAAAGAAATATAATTCGTTAAATTTTTGATCTAATTTCGGGCATTAAATATATATATACGATTTTATTGCATCGTGTAGTGTTGGCAGTGAATGCGCATTTTGTTTGTATTTTCATGTCTTTCACTACGCGCACGGAGAAAGCTACAGGGGGATCAAACATGAGTGACAATTTTGAGTAGTACAAAGTCTGATGAACTAAACAAAAAATATTAACAACGCCAACGTTTTTCCAGCTTTCCACATAGAGAGGTTTTCTTATGCCGTAGATATGATACCAGATATATGGATATATGTTGCTGTCTTTGCGTGACTTAATGGAAATCGACTTTGAAAATGGCTGCCCATGTACACCAAAAGTTCAGCTTCAGGAAAGATTCTCCGGCAGAGAAAGGAGAATTTTTCCTGAAGCTGAACTTCTGGTGTGCAGGGGCAGCCATTTTCAGAGTCGAATTGTATTAACGAAATAGGAAGAACTTAATGAATTAAGATTGAAGTTGAAGAAGAAAATAAAAAAGGAGGGTTTTAAACGACACAAAGACAGCAACATACTCCATGCATCCGGTATCATATCTACGGGATAATAAAACCTCCCTATGTGGAGAGCTGGAAAAATGTTGCTGATGTTAGTTTTTTTGTTCAGTTCATCAGATTTTGTACTATTCAAAATTGGCAATCATGTTCCATCACCCACCAAGTTATCTTAGAAAAGTTTTACACCTGGATCATGACGTTCGGTTTTTCTGTTGTTTTAACCTATATTTTCATTTGCGTCTGTAATTCATTTTCGTCTATAGTAAGTAAGTTGAATTTATCGTCTTGTGTTTTTTCATCTATGGCCTTTATTTATGTTTGTAAATTGTCATCGACCTCACATTGCTTCAGTGTCAATTGAAGTACATTTTATGTTCAGATTAGCTTCGTAGTCAGACTGTCCTGTCTTTTAAACGTTTATTTACCGTCATTTTTAAACATTTTCTAGTATTACGAGGTCAACGCGTTGGTTTTACGCTAATGGAGAAGATAAACAGGGCTCAACCCGAGCCTCAACGTCAGTGTGCCTCAAACGTCAGTGTGCCTCAAACGTCAGTGTGTCTCAAACGTCAGTGTGCTCAAACGTCAGTGTGTCTCAAACGTCAGTGTGTCTCAAATGTCAGTGTGCCTCAAACGTCAGTGTGGCTCAAACGTCAGTGTGCCTCAAACGTCAGTGTGCCTCAAACGTCAGTGTGTCTCAAACGTCAGTCAATCCGTGCCTCAAACAGTTCACGTCAGTGTTCTTCTGAGGAGCGATGATGATTTTAGACATATGAATTTATTAGTTGACAATAAAACACACCATAGATGGCTCGGTAACAGGAACCTTCTGAAAAATCAATTTAGCCTTCCATAAATCCATATTTTACATCGGCGTTGGCTTCCTGGTAAAGCAGGGAAGTGTGTGACGGCTCGAAACTATGTTCAAGTATTTAACTTCAAATCGAAAAAAGTGCGCTTCTAATTTTTCATTGATATTCTAATTTAAATAGAAAACTAGCGACCAGAAATGTTGAAGGTACAACAATCTTTCCTTCTATTACGAAATTGCTTACAAACACTTTCAAGTCGCTCGTCCGAAAATGTTTCAATCAGGTACGAGGGAATTTTCTGTTCTTCAACGCACTTAAGAATATTGCGCTTCAATCTATCAATTTTTCTCGCACTGAAAAGCAGACAGTCCCATAAAGCTTCCATACAGCAAGAGCGCTTTAGAGGATAGCTTTCAATAATCGAACAATCACATAAGCCGAACCTTACACATACACTTGACGAATTCTCTTGCTCGATAATTCAATAATGCGAGCGTGATGCAAAGATCCCATTTGGAGAGCCCTGTAGCTACACTAACCCTGGCACACCTCAATTCGATATTGCCTCGTTCCGCGCCAAGAGAATGGCCCACCATATCTGCACCTGCAGCGAAATTGGAATCTTTGGTGAAAAGCTGGCACGTCTGTAGCGGCAGATCCCCTCTGGAGACTGAAGTGTGACTTCATACAAGTACGCCGAGCTGCTGGGCATAACTCGAGGGTTCAGGTGCAGCAGCCACGCTCCCAGTATCTGGCCTGCCAATTTCCAGCCTAATGGAAAACTGAAGGTCAATTAATGCGGGAAGAATTGGTCTGTTGGATTTAGTAAAGTGGAGTCCAGTTGCAGAATGAAGCTCTCACGTCTTGTCTACGGTGTCGGTGTTCTAATCTGTGTCTTTGGATTTGAGATGCTCAGAATGGAAAGTGTTTAGCTTTGGTTACATTTTGAAGCCATGAGCGTTTAATTTACTTAAATAACGTCTCAGTTTTTTGCTCATTTTTGTTTGACTTATTCATTAATGGTTCTTCGGCATTTGTCACAAAAAAGTTCCCTTTTCCAATTTTAAAAATAAATTTGACAAAGAAATGACTTAATTAGTATTAGTTTTGTAAAAGCGTCTAAAAAGAAACCAACACAAATTTCGAGAATAAAAATAAATGAAAATTTCGAGTATAAATGCTATGCTAAAGTTAGCCACCCACAAAAAACATTCGTCACTCCACGGCCTACGAGACTCAAAGTTTTGCATGTGATGAGAAACTTTCTTTTACAGTAGTCTCAAGTTTATGTGCCCACTCAGCCACAGGATTTTATTGCAATATTGTTCTAGTAGTTAATTACCATGCAACTAAACATCAAAATATTTACGAAAGTTTTCTTTGAAAATACGTACTCGGTAGCAAGCATGAATAATTTTCAATGTTCTGTTAAACAGCGATCATTGATGTACTATTATTCAGGTCTTCCCTGTTCTCGAGTTAAAGTGAAATTTTAACGAAAGTGAATCTGTCGCGCGCATGTTTCAACTAAGCAACGTTGAGTTCGACAATATTTTGCGAATGGTTGTGTTTAATATATATTAAAGTAGACTAAGGCGTATGTTTATGGTAAACGGGGATTGGATTCAATTTCTAGCGCAAGCTTTTATATTATATTTTATTTCAATATAAAGTTCAGCATGAATTTCATCACTCTTTATTTCTGAGCGGGCTTCAATCACTTTCAAAACGTGGAAAGTGCGTGCGCAATTTAAGTTTTCCACGGTTCATTAGACTACATTATTTCAATGAGGTTATCGTGTTTGCTCGCATGAATTACGATGCCATAATTTGCTCACATGACAGCATTGCCACTGTTGTTCAGTGAGCACGAAAAGTGCTCACAAGTGGCTGCACTCAAATAGAGAAGCATGTGTGAGCAATAATTCTCTTCGTAGCTTTCTCATGTGATCCGCAGGGGCAAAGTTGTGCCAGAACCTGTTCCTGTTTGACCTGTAGGTCCCGAGTACGACTGGCGGCGATAAATCTCTGACAGTACGAGTGTGTTTCCCGCCGAGCTTATATGACTTGACGGGCGCTACGACCAAGAAAAGAATACTTTTCGCTCGCTCGCAAAACAAGGAAGCTCGTGGATGCCACTAGACCGTGACTTACCGAGCTGTAATGACCGCTTCTTTATGCAGCAGAATGAGGAGGACTATCTAAAAATCTGACCCTCTCGCGGGCAGGCTCGTGATCGCCTACGCCGCTTTCAAAACAGAACGAAAGCTACCCAAAAAAAGACGGAATAGTAGCCGCGGATGGAACTCCCACTCTTCCGCATTTCATATGGTGGCTGTTTATGCTGAGATCAAATTCAGCATTGCTCCCCCAGAAGCACACTCACTTGATTATGCACGCAAACACTCGTGCTTTTGCACTGCTGTTGTGCTGGCTCAAGGGCGCAGATACGATCCCGCTCACGAGTCTTGGGATTTGCAAAGCGAAATGTAGAACAGAGAGGATTACGTAAAAATAGGACGCTAAATTCAATGCGTAGCAGTGATACGTGCTAGTGTTTGTAGCGTCGTGCTGGAGTGTTGGAGAATTTCTATTTGAGGAACATTTTGGCGATTCAAGGGCTGGCAGAAATACCCCGAGAACAAGAACTATAATACCCGTTAAATCTGCGTGGATTTAAGGTCACAACGAGAGACCATTGAGCTACTCGAAATCTGCTCGGGAGACTCTCAATAAGTTTATAATGTGAGCAAGACGGAGGGGGTCTCATATTTTAGAGGGCATTCTCAGTCTCAGAGCAGGAACGGCTCCATAATGAGCGAAGGGCCTCACTTTACGGTTCACGAGCCCTGACTCGCAAATGAGGTCGACAGAAGACCTGTGTTTCTCCAAGATGTCCCCAGAAAAAACAAGGAGCCGCTTTAGATGGAAAATATTCTTCGATAGACCCTTAATTATATTCAAATCGATATTGAATAGTTCTTCTTTCCTTAATTAGTTAGCTTTAATTTATAATAGATTAGATGCGATTAGTTTAGAATACTTTAGATGTGAGTTTAAGTCTCCTTGACCGTAATAAAGGTATTCCAAAGAGAGGAAGGAGGAAAACACCGTTTAATGCACAAGATGAACATAAACAATAAGTCGAGAAAGAAGTTGATGAAACTAAATAAAAATTGAAGAAGAAAGTAGCATATGCTGAAAAACAGGAAGGACAACAGAGAACTGGAAAAAATGTTCCGTGACAAAGCAAAAACCTAATCTTTTTCAACAAAAGGAAGGCCTACCTAACTTTAGCTCGGGACCTCACATATTCCCTCTGGGAACGATAATTCTCATAAATGGGTATTAAATTAGCCTTTTGAATTTTTACTAGAGGTAAAAGACTGTTAACCGAAAATCAAAGCACAAAGCACGCTTCATCACAGGATAACCTGTTCCCAGAAATAATAAGTTAGGAATGTGGAAGAAGAAAAGAAGTTAAAGAAGAATCAGCGAAGAGGACATTAAAGCTGAAAGAGGTAAGGTTGGTTCGAAAGATAAAAGTCGCGAAGGCTTATCGGTAGCTGAAGTAACTAAACAGGATCCCCTCTGGGGGTGTCGCCCTCATAACATGGGGTAGAATCTAACTAAGCAAAACCTCTTGCGTTTTTCCATCTTAAGCCCACATTCGAAGTGTCGCATTTAAATTTTTGAAAACGGGAACGGAGATTTTAAATATTAGATCAGCGATTTGCTTTTGGTGGGAGCTATGGTAATTTTATGAGTATTACTCGATTTATCGAAGAATAAATTAATTTGTGGATTCATTTTGCTCATTTATCTGCTCTGTAGTTCCCCCTGTAAATATTAAATGTGGATTAAATAATGGACCAACGCAGTTCGGTGAATCGTAGGCTAATATTC
Source organism: Platorchestia sp. MABIK (assembly GCA_014220935.1). Classification (NCBI taxonomy): domain Eukaryota; kingdom Metazoa; phylum Arthropoda; class Malacostraca; order Amphipoda; family Talitridae; genus Platorchestia; species Platorchestia sp. MABIK. Next base: position 100,855 of record JACJUY010002160.1, read on the forward strand.
ATGCAAGATCTGCGTCACACACACACACACACACAACGATGAAGGCTTCTGGAAACTTTGAACACTCTCTCCAACACTCGACCAAGCTCATCTTTCTTGAAATCAAATTCACTTTTCGGTATCAGGTCAAATTCAATTGACAAAATTTCAATTGTTACAGTTTTATTGGAAAGTAGCAAGTTTTGTAAACCGCCCAAGTGATCGTAGCTTTTGATTCAGAGTGTCTTCAAAATACGTTTTGTCCTCTTCAGGTCTCACTGAACTGGAGTACAGCCCAGAGCGATTCTTCTCTTCAACACTCTTCTCAAAATCCTATCATAGTTCGTTTCTCAACAACTAACGACTGAAGTTGTTTTTTGATCAAAAGCTCAAATGCTTGGAGTAGAGCATCGTTTTAATAGTTGTTGTCCAATTTCTGCCCGACAACGAAAAGTTTGCTATTTCATTCGGGCTGGTCAATACATGAACTGTATATATTAATTGCTCTGATATATGAATGGAAGGATCACACTGCTGCAAAATTCACACGCAAAATTTGCTAGTTGTACATGTGAACATAAGCTGAAGCTAAAAACTTTTTTCAATTTGGTTTTCCAGCCTGCATCTGGCAGTAAACTTTATTTCTAACGCTCGAAGTTTTTAAATCAGAAAGAGATCACACAAAACTTTTTGCCCCTGTCGAAGAACACTAAATTCAACCAGCACAACTGGGAAGTTTTGAAAAACTCTTTTAAACATTCCACTGGTGAGAATATTTTCAATTTTACTCATTGGTTTTCAGCTTCTTCTGTACAAGATTTTGTTTTATTTCAGCTTTATTCTAACCCAGGTGAAAGCTGCCGATTTCAACAATGGGATGATTTCTATTTTCTTGCTTATTCTGACCAAACGTCCAACGAGAATTTCCTTCTTCGCAGTAAGATGATTCAATTCCAAGAAACTATTAAATTATTATTTGATTATTTCTTTGTAATTTTTAATTCAATGTCTTGTATGACTTGAATGAAATAATGACGTAAATTTATCAATTGCGATGAAAGCTGAAAAACATGTTTAAGTATCTTACTTAAAACGAGCGAGCTGAGTTAGAAATGGAAGTCTTTGGATTATGGCAGTGTGAGGACGCCGATTGTGTGTGGCGTGGGAGTGCGCAGGCTGATGGAAAGTGTGGACTAGGAATCAAATTTTCCCACTTACTTTAAATTTATGAACTTACTAAAATGAACTTTAAATTTAAATGACGTTTTCGGAAAATCTAAGGGATTTTACGATGTTGCACAAGCGCCCTGAAAAGATCCATGGATCGAAACAGCGAACAATAATTATTTTCTTAGTTCACACATCAGTGAAATAGTCCTGTTGTGAATACAAAAGAGAAAAAAACATACTGAGATTTCATGAATTATGCTGATTAAAATTATCAAAACTGTACGTACATTTCCGTGATATACATGTACCGTATTTGATACATTTATCAATTAGGATTTCAGGATTAAAAAATAGTTCTACGCATCGAACTAATTTTTCATTCGCGTGGACGTATTTGTGAATCACATTTTTGAGGACGAAGGAGAAAATGACCACTACCTCGAGAATGCGTAATACGATATGTACTTTCATAATGATGTCCAGTATCATAATGGAACCTGGTACTACAATAATACTGAGTGACAAAGTTGTAACCAGTTTCGAAATGATTTACAGTATCACAATGATACTCAGTATCATAATGATACTCAGTATCATAATGATACTCAGTATCATAATGATACTCAGTATCATAATGATACTCAGTATCATAATGATACTCAGTATCATAATGATACTCAGTATCATAATGATACTCAGTATCAAAATGATTTCCAGTATCACAACGACATTTAGTATAATACTAACACAGAATAGCTTAAACATGTAGAGTGTCATAAAGATTTCCAGTATCGTTCCGATACTGAGTCGATTTTTGTTTTATTCATGATCATGTCGCTATCTGAGCTACAGGAAAAATGGACTCGCTTCTTTGTGCGCAGATTACCGGAACGCTTCACTCAGAATCAAAGCATTGCGAATCAAATCGTGATGCTGAGCGTAACACCACCGATCCATGCATTTTTCATCTTCCGTTGCTTAGTCTTAGGCAGAATTTTCCATGGGACTCGCCAAAGCCGTCCGATTTTGAGGGAACTTCCAAAGCAGGGCGCCATTTTTGTGTAGCTCGGCATGTTGGAACAACGAGTATTCATTGCCTTGCTATTGAAGGCAGTCATTCAAAAGAGCACTTTTATGGGCCGTATTTGAGATCGTAAAAAGTGCTCAATGGTCATATACGACTGCTTTAGTCGACTGTACTTCATTGATAAGATGAGAATAGACGAGTTTCCATTAGAAGAGGCCGATTATCGCAAGGCGGAGAGTCATCTCGACGACGTTCCGCAGCCCAAACTGCTCGCCTCAGCCTAGCTCACCAGAAATACTGTACGCGAGTCCAGCGCCTTCGCTGTGGGGTCGATAGCGCGCGGCAATTTTGGCTTGCGGACTGTGTTGTTCGCTCCGATCACTTGGCGGAATAGAGATGCTTAGATAGCACCAAGCCAGTTGTCACCACTGAGTTAAGGGCTGCCTATTGGTTTTAATTAGTTGATACAATGTTGAAATGAAGGAGCGTTAGGTATTTGAGAAATTTGGGTTTACCGGTTTTGCATGTAAGAATATCGGTGAAGGAATAAATTGACGCGATACGGTGAATCATAAGATGATATTTTGATTGAAGAGAAACTCTGAACAACAAACTTAGTGATTTATCTCAAGTGTTTCAGTGAAAGACCGAGATGACATTACAATGAGATATTCAAACATCTCTATAGTCCATCTCTTACTTTCTGTTTTATTGCAAATCTGCATTTAGGCGTGCGTAGCTCGCCTCTAAATGTAGGTATGTCTATTTTTTTGGTCCTTAAGAAAATGGAACGTTGGCGCAGAGAATAGTTAGTACCTGAATCAATTGCACCTTTATCTCTCGGAGAATCATTCCTACCTCAATTATTTAGAGAATGCTAATTATTGCCACATCAATTATGTAATAATCAGTGCCACTCAACCATTATTTATTCATTATTTACTCAATCATTTTTTCAATAGACAGTGTCTCGATTATTCATGCACTATGTATCCAATTCGAATCACTGATACCCTAAAGGTAGAAGCTAACGTCACTCGTGTAGAACGCACAAAAATGCGTTGTGCTTTCATTGATACGCTTCTGCACAAGATAGCAGCCTTACTTCCATTCTAAATTCCAGATTCGCGCTCATGCTCGATTATCAAAACACGAATTACCATTATTCCTCAGTCATGCCACAAACATGAACATATCTTGCTAAAATGTGTGATAGGAGCTTCGATTTTCTGAAAATGCGATTTTTCTCTATTTTTTTCCTCTACAAGCATGTCTGACCGTTTCTAAAGTATACCTTGAAATCTCAAGTCTACCTTAATATCTTTTACACTTTAAATTAATACCTTGACATCCAAAAAGAACGGATGATTTTTCTTTTAGATCCTACACTGAACACGAACGAGTTTACGGCCACCCATCCGATTGCTGAAAAAATACGGATGATTGATCCTTCAATCACTCAGACGATATATTTCGAAGACTAAAAATAGATGATTACCTCTCGACCATTAAAGCACAATTGACTGCCGTTTGATCCCACAAAAAATCCATGAACCGCTTGTTGACCACTCAAAAGCAAGAATGATCGCACTGTGATCACTAAAGAACTAAAAATGTTATGATCGCTTTTTGAACCCTGAAAATTATCCGGTGACGGCTTTTTGATCATTGAAAAACCTGAGTGCAGTTAAAAAAAATTGCAATAATAATAACGCTCATTTCGCTCATGAATTCGCTTTGGCGATCGTTTTTTGATCACTGAGAAACATGCACACCCATGGTCGCCCATTAAGAAACACATACGGTCGTTTTTTCGGTCATTCAGAAACATGCACGCACATGGTCGCCCATTAATGAAAACGAACAATCGCTTTTTCGATCATTCAGAAACACGAGCGACCACCCACTAAAAAACCGAGTCGGTAGCCTGCTCGATCCCTCCTCGAAGTCGGATGATCAACACTTGTGGAGCGGCGGAATGCCGGGCAAGCCGCTCCAAATAAGGCAAGGATTTCCGAGAATTCTGCTCACGTTCTGCGGACCGCGAGACGAGCGAAGTTGCCACGATCTGCGGATTAGATCAAGGGTTGCGTCCCTGTTTCCGTTGCTTTGCGATCATCTTCACATGAAATCTCCTCCCTCATTTCGTTGTCTTTTGAGAGTTGTGTTTTGTGGCTGAGGTGGCTACTTTTTTGGGGGGTTGAAATCTCAAAATGCGATTCCAAAAAATATGGAATTCTTGGGACTGCTATTTTTTGGTTATTTATTAAATTTGATTGCGCAGTTCCTCAAATTCTCAAATAAATGAGCAGTGAAAAGCTAAAATTTGGCTCCTAATACTCAATACCTTCACTGCTTTTCTTCATGCCACAGGACGAAACGGAAAGGGATTTTCTTATTTTTGTTCCTGAATTTCTGGTGGTAAGCATCTTTTATGAAAATTTTGATCCTTACCAAATTATAAGAAACATTTCTGTTCCAGAGAACAGCTTTTGAAATGAGGTGTCTCATGTTTCCCATATTACATATTTAACGCCAAAGTTACAGTGTGCATATTTTAGTATTGCTAAACATTTCACGCTGATTTTGTTTAGCATACCTCCAAAGAAGAATCTGTAAATAAACATTTTGTTCGATGAATATCCATTTATAAGATACCGCAGTGCACTGTACTTCTGGGTCACTTATAGCGGTGCAAAAATAGAATTCACAATTTCTCAGGAGAGAAAAGAAAAACATTTTTTCCTTGAGCACGATGTATTCTCTTTGGGCTACGCGTAACTCGTTTTTAGCAGCCCAGAACGACCAAATCTAAGAAAGATTACGAGAGACAAGTCATATTTTTGAGAAAAGAACATTTTTTCACCTGCCCAGGCTGCCTGCTGTTCAAGTACCCCCGTGGTTCATTTTCTGGGCAGCTCTCAACTCGAGTCCGACCTTTTTTGAGGAGCATTTTTGCTGCGAGTATTTCGGCCCCGACCCTTTCGAGAGTATTAGTTTTTGTATATGCGTTTGCCCCAATGAGTCGTTGATGCCCGAGCTGCTCTTTAAAATGTAATGAAGTTTGCCATGGAACAATGGCAAAAGTTGCGGGCGCTCTGGCGGAAACGACCGCACCGCACGAAATTACGCTCCGGAATACTACAAACGCTCGAAGTTTAATCAAGTTTTTGATGTCATTTAAGTCAGCCAGGGTATCAAGCCTGAAATATTTTCAGCAGCCAGTGCTAGATGAATTTGTTTTTTAATACGACCATTTTTTCGGAGGAGAATTATTGAATGAATGTGTTGTGTTAATTCGGTTCCGTAGAAGTTGTGTAAAATTAAAAATATAATGTTATGCACAAAGGAATACGCTCTGGAGAAACCAGAATACTGATGATATACAGTCAACGAGAATTTTTAAATTCTGATCAACCAAACATATACATGTATTTCCCTCAAAATCCAATCACACGTGTTGCCTGTATGTGTGTATAACTTTGTAACACTTTTAAAAGACACGCACTTAAAAAGAGCTCGGCAAAGACGCCCCCTCACCATTCCTAAAATAAAATTAAAGTACCAATCACTCCGATCTTTATGAGATGGGACGCATGTTTTAACACGGAGGAAAAACACTTTAGAGCAAGACTGTCTCGGGAAAAATCGTCCGAGTCGTAAAATTTTTTCTAATAGAAGATCTTTTTCAAGAGTGATGAGGTCAAATTCTACCTAACAGCTCATCCCAAAGAAGTTATGCATTAAATAAAAATACATTTAATTTATCTTATTTTGCGGCGACAGCTTCAGATTTAATTACCAATTAACTAGCATAATTTGTCTAGATTTCCTAAATTACATTTATATATTATTTATTTTGCACACAAGTATGCGTTTGTTCGACTCACACCAGCAACAGTGTAGACTCTAGAGCCGTGGTTCTAACCTTTTAACTCCCTCGCCCCGCTTAAAAATCGCCAGGGGAAATTGTGTACAGATGAACTGGTAAATGAGAGCTCACAACAAAGAATATTGTAAGTAGGCCCTCAAACATATTCATCTGTGGAAATTCATTCTTTTGTCGAAAACATTACTTCGAAAAATCAGGCTTTACTGCGGAGGCTCGCGGCCCCCCCCGTTAAGAACCACTGCTCTAGAGGTTCAGAACGTCATTGTATACGTCACTTGACAATGTCTGCGAACAAAGGATATGCTTTAATTTTTTTCTTGAGCTAGACTGCCTGTTGAGTTGCTGAGTCAGGTTGTTTCCATAACCAATTTTGCGTGTACGTAAATTGAGTAGTTCTTGCTGAAGAGAAAATGTAAAATCTCTCTCGAAAAGGAACATTTGAAGCAGATCATTTCTATAATACAGATTTTACCTTCAATTTTCCTCGTGTTGTTACTGGATTCAATGTGTTGAATTTTGCTTTATAATTATAACTGCTAACGGAGAGTGAACGGTGGCAACAAACCATCCAAACAAGCATACAAGCAAACAAACAAGCAACCCAACAAGATATTCAAAATGTTACAAGCCTTTGGATTATCCATAAATACTCCTAGGTATAAAAAACCTAAATACATAATTTGCCTCTACTTTTTTGCTCCTCAATGATCCCCCAGAGAAAATCCAACACGCCCCCATAGCGTCGGATGGAGCCATTGTGAGACCAAGATGTATCGGCTGTTGCCAGCACCCTAAATGTGTCCCCCTGCTCAGCACAATTACCATCGAGGGACTATTGTGTGGAATCGCAAGGGCATCCCTTTAATTGCTGTCGCCCATTCTGAGAAACGCGCCAAGTTTTGTGTCGAGAAAATCAAGGCACGAGAACGAAAGCCTGAGACATCGAGAAGACAATGGGCTTCCATGAATAGGAACTTAAATACAATTAATCGAAATCCATCAGTTGGCGTCATCTGTCTGAATGCCACCCGGTCTGCGCAGAATTTAGCCGACGAAAGTGGTTTTAAGATGGATTTGAATTTTGTAAATTGTTTAACTGGTGTTTTTAATTTTCATTCACGTTCAATTATAGATAATTATTTGAAAAAACCCTCTCGAAACTTAAGCAACTTAATATTAGGCATTTGTTGTTTTACATGAACAAATGCATGGAAAAGTAAAGTTCAAAAACATTTTTCATTTAATGTTAGAATTCACTTGAGACACTTCCGTAATTGCAATAATTTTCCACAGAAGGTCTTCGTAGACTTTTAATTAAGTTTGACCTGAACCAACATTTCTCACGGGGGTTTCTACCTCCGTCAATAGTTTGGACAAACTTTGTTTTCCAGCCTTTCAGAAATTTCTGGCTGGGGAATAAACAAGGGAGAATGGACGAAGTTTTTGACTAGTATTGTGATGGTGGCTGTTCATGAGAATGATAACTCCATCCCTGCCGAGATAATGAAGTGCACCAAGAAGCTCGGGTTGGGTCATCTTTTTCGAAAACGTGATTTTGGAGACTGCTGGAGCAACGCGCGCTCTGCGACCACCGATGCCCTCAAAGAAGGACCTCCTCAAAGCAGCTCAAACGGCCGCCGCAGCTCTCAGTAAAGACATTACCCAAAGAGCTCCTCCCTCTCAGCTTTGATCTCCTGACACTTATGAAATGAAAAACTCAGCAACTTCCGCCTGATGCACCCCAAATTTTGCTCTGTTGCAGGAAATGTTCGCGTCGGGAAGAAATCGCTTTCTCATTCTCCTCCAAGTAACTTTTCAATTTGAGAACAGACTAGTTTTTTAAAAATGTGGATTGGAATTGCAAATAATTCATATTGAGAAAAATTCAATTTTATAATTTTGACTTTGATGTTTGTCTCCAAAATGATGTAGGTATTTGAAGCTCGACTCTAATTTTTTGATTACGCAAAAACAAGGTTTATCAAAGGTTTATCAAAATAACGTTCGGAATTGTTAGCGAAATTTTAAGAGCGAGTTGATGAAATACTCGAGTGCTTACCGTCAAATAATTTTATAAAACGTTATTGAAAGGTACAAAAGATCGCCTATCATATCATGAATATTTGCCATCTTTTATATTCTACAGAACAGCGAACAGCTAACTTTTATTTAACCGAAAAACTTTGGGCGATGGCCATGAAACCACATCGTTTAAAAACATTATGCATTATCTGGAGGGTAATTGTTCTGCAAACATCTAGTGAAATTACCATGGTGAACGTTTACTCTGTGCTGAGAGTTAGATCGGCGTTCTTTTTGTTAAAATAAAATATTTTTTGAATTGTTAAGGATCATCTTTTTACGGTTCATCGCTGTTCTGTTTTTCAGTATACCCCTGACTATCTTATCCAACCTTTATCTTACTTACTAACCTTCCTTCTTGACTTACTGTTTTTATGCGCACGAGATCCTGTGTGGGAACACACCTTGTGAGAAGGTCCAGCGTTCCTTAAAGTCCATAATAAATGGTACCTTTATCCTTCCGCTCTTATAACATATTTGTTGGGGTAAAGAGAGGTTGAAACTAACTGAAACTAACAAACTAAAATCAATCAATTTTCATACTTTTTTAAATTGCTGTTTCTCTGATAACTTGAAAATATTGATACTTTTTTGAACGGGTAATCAATTTGAACGCTGCTATAAGAATGAATTTTTCGTCCGAGCCAGAAAAATGTTATCGGTCCATGACATGGAACGAAGCGCTAGTGCTCCGAATGTCTAGTCATCAGTCAAGAAATTGAAGAAATTAAATTCTGGGTGAAAAGATTTGCTACGAAGCATTGGAGAACTGGACACACTCAACATCATTCCCAATTTATAAATAACATCGTGTCTTTTTATCAGAAAAGCGTTGAATAGAACTAAATTTTGACTCAAATGTGACGTGCACAAGTGAAAGCCGTGTCTTAACTCCGCCATGCGTGACACTCGAGTGAGATCTTGCACCTGGAACACAAGCAACAGTTTGAGTAAACTTTACAAGCACCAACATAAGGTGCAGACCGTACTTCTAAGACGAATGAAACTTGTATGACTAACATTGGCTCTTACGTGCGAGTCACACTACATTCTTCTAACACGGAAGGTACTTGAGAAATATTCACCAGTACCAGTAACATTTTGTGACAGATTTGATTAGCAAGAAAATAAAACTCGTAAGAAAACTAAATTCTTCTGGAGGTTATAGAACCATGGAAGAACAAACGATAAACATGCACCTCTGAGAGAGGAATTTTAATTTTTTTTCAGTTTTATCTATTCGAAATTCACTTTTACATTGCAATAAATGTGTTTTTTGACTTAAAACGACAGCATGGGCTCACCACCTTCATACAGTTGAAATATGTTTTCAAGTAATTGTTGAAGGGTTACAATGATACAATGAAATCTGTTCTCAGAGAGAAAGTAAATTATACTGGAGTAGGATTGGAACTTAAAGTAAATATAAGAAGGTTTCAAAAATTTTCCCAAATTTCTCATTTTTGGGGAAAAGTTTTGCCCACTGAAATAAAGGCCCTGAAATCAAAGTTGTCAGCACAGCAGTTTGTCAGCAGTACATATATGTGGTGTACATTAGAATGATAATTTTTTCAAAGTTTTTCCCAAGATGCTCACATTAGGAATCATAAGATGTTTGAGGTATTTGTCAAATGATGTATGCAAATATTTTAGGAATCTAAGTGAAAAAAATGCTGCAAATTCAGTATCAAAGAAATATATTTCACGGAAGAGCAGAGAAACAATCAAAGAGATCTAGGACCAGCTGATAGCAGCTTGAGATGACCAACACTTGATCATCTTGGTAAAATTAATTGAAATAATTTTCAATCCATGTGACACAATGTATACAAATTGTAGGTTTGATGACTTTTAACTGATTATTGCCTTGATGATAGTCCGATTTCAGTGGATAGAAAGCTTTGTCAAAAAACTGAATGATCTGGATAAGTTCTAGATTGTTCAAACAAAAATGGAACCCACACGTCCGATTTTGAACTTAGTATAAGGTTTAAAATTCGTTCTATGTCAAATTAGATTATTCTTTCTGTCTTTCTCCGATAAAACAGAAAGCTAATTATTAATGGCATAAATGTACTTACTATCATTCAATTTGTTTGATCTAACAATTGATTTCATTTGCAATTTTTGATTTAGCGTGGCAGCGAGCTGCCAATTTTAGTGGGCACTCGTATAGATCTCCATTTTTCGATGTTTAGAATTGGTTCCTCATCATTGTATGTTGCTGAATGTAGCGTGAAATCCCAAGACTGTGCATGGATCTCTTTAATTTTGTGTGCTATCTTTCAATTTGAACACTAAGAAGAGACACATTGAGACCATCACGTTATTTATAAGTCTATCACAAATGTAAATGAAATGATACCATTTAATGAGCCTTCTGTTGACTTTAAAATTCACGGCAGAAACATAATAAAAACAACATACTATCTCTCGATTCAGCAAGTTTAGCGCAGTTTACCGTAATTGCACGCACTAAGAAAATGATTATTAAAATATAAATTCATTATAAAATATTAAATAATGCGATTAATTGTAATTAACCGCATCACTTGTGTACGTATCCGCTCATGTTCTTCCGTTTAATGATCACTTAATGAGCTATCATATCATTAAGTAAGCTGAGACTGCGTGAAACAAGTGAAAGGGTTACTATTTTTGATTAGAAATAAATTAATGCACACAAATGCATACTGATAAATGTAAACATGAAAATACGACATTTAAAGCGCAGAGACACCGTCATGTTCCTCAAGTGCAAACAAGAACTGCATGGTATTTATTACCTAACTACAAACTAGCGTACACGCCAGTCAAAAATGACGGGATTCTATATTTTCCTTATAATTTCCATCGAGATGTGAATGACAAACAAAAATGTCCATCCTAATAGTACCTGCGATAAAAACATTTTTGTACTAGTGCACTGGTGAAACTCGTATCACAGATACGGTCATTCAGCATCCCCATGGGCGTCACATAAAGACGGCAGAAGCGAACACCAAACAAATGGCCTCCCAAAGGGTATTATTAGGTAAGACTGTAATACAGTATAGATTGTAATGTGCAATACCCCGCCGAACTCGGTACCCACGATACGGACTCGAGTATATGAGGTTCTGGATCTTTCTGATCGTTTTTTAAAGTGACTTATTATAGTGCACTTGTACAGCGAAAATGAGTGTATTAATTTACAGGTGAACTGAAACCAATACTGCCAGTGCTAATTTCTTCCTATCTATTCTAAGAGCTTGACACGAAACATATAAATATATAAACACAAAACGGCCATTCTTAGTAGTAGATAATACCCTTGGTGTGCTTATTTATATTTTTGGAGTCCGCTTCAACCCTCTCTCTCTCCCACGCCCGTAAGGATGCTTAATGACCGTATCTGTGATACGAGTTTCACCAGTGCGCAAGAACAAGAATATTTTAATCGCGGGTACTGTTAGGATTGATACATTTGTTTGTCATCCACATCTGGAAAATTAATTCAAGGAAAATATACAATCCCGTCATTTTTGACGGACCCTGCTCACCAGTATATGAATATATCCGTAAATAACGCTGAATTAGTGAGCCGGGCTGAGCGCAAGGCACTCGGCGCAGCGACGCTCACGCTGAAGAGGAAGCAGCAGCAGCAGGGCAGAGTGTGGTGCAATTTCTCAAGGCGGAGAAGAGCATCTGGACGCGTCTTGTTTGATCAGTTAAGTAGGAAGTTACGAACGTCTCCTTGAAGCACGCCAGTTACCAAGTCGTTGTAACTGCAATGGCTGTGCAATGAAGGCTTCCAACTATCGGGCAAGTTGCTCGCTTGCTTCGTTTGAGGGGCTCCGACCTGTTTTGGGTTTCCTTGCTTGCAACTCGCTGTAGAGTTCAAGTGGGGCTACTGTGCCCTGTGTACGCGTGGTGCTTCGGAAGACTATTTTATTCTATCCCCTAAAATATACGCAAATTGCACGCGTGACTTGTTCATTGATGCTCGGAATTATGTGAAATAAAAATATCATTTTGCACACTGAAAAACATAACGTGTGCGAGTAATATGTTCATTGGTGCTCAGAGTGAGTAAACGAGAAAACACTGATGTTTTGTGGTTGCTTGCGTACTTCTGCTCTAATTATCAAACAATATTGAAGATTAACGTCTTAGGTGTTACCTGGGAAATGTAGTAAATTTGCATCAATTTACGTCTTTTCAGCTACCTTTTTAGTTACAATTGAAAGGATCTTTCATGAGTGAATTATCGTTTAGCTAAATTTTAACATCACGGTTATCTCGATATGGAAATTCGATTACGAAAATCATCTCTACATTGTACTTCGGGCACCGTACGAGGAACGACAAGAATTTTCAATACCTCTGAAAAGAAAAACTACAAGGATGGAAAGCATGGGTAAGGAGTGCAAATCATGAGAAGGCATGAACATTGAAGCGAAGTTCAACACTTCGAGTCAAGTGATGTTGTCCAGTGTTCAACACATGTTCACAATAAAAGCATGGTCCGTATGTTATTCAACATGTTGATTTAGACACGCAATGTGACAAATATTACTGCACGTGACCAGGGACAAGGTGGCGCATTTGTAACGCACCCTTTTAAAGAATTAATATTATTAATTAATTAATAATAAATAAACTACGAAAGGTATAACGAAATGGTTAATTGCAAACGATAGAGGAACGCTTAAAGTTTATTTGCATGTCGTCTCCTGTCTACAGATACCCAGTGTGTATTGCGGTAATAAATCTTTAAAATTTACCTACAAAAGGGTGCTTTACTTATACGCCACCCTGTACAAGGAAAGAAAAAAAAAAAGCAAGCACGTTTCCTTTTCTATAATTTCGCTGTCCGAGAAGCGCAAATTGGAATGCAATCAACTCTCTTTGATGTTTTGCAGAACGCGTTTGTAGGATCCACATTGTTTGTTTTTGTGGATATTTCCTAGGGATTACCATAATATAAATTAACGCGCGCATTTGTGAACAGCAATGAGGTACTTATAGCTTCGTGAATTCACGGCTTTCATTGGAATAATTCCTGGAAAATTTGGTTGGGAGAGCTGCAAGTGTTAGGGTGGTAGTTTAATTAAAAACCTAAATTGTAAATAGTCTATTAGCTCAGCTGAGTTTTGGTGCTGGGAACGGTGAGACTAAATAATGTTGTGTGCAAATTTAAAGGAAAAATTCTGTAGCTATGTTCAGAGTTTAAATTTAAATGTTTTTATTAGAAATAAAACTTATAGGCACTCCCATTAAATTATGCTCAAGATTAAAGCTTGGTAATTAAACAAATGGAAAAGGAAGGCTTCTCTGTGGTCATTATTTAGCTTAGCTCCTCATTTACATCATACCTCACCACAACATCTTTACCCCACGGTGCCTTGGATGATAGCTTATAAATTAATGCATTTAAATCATAACTATTCCATTTTAATTAGATTGTTTTCAAATTAATTCATTTCCCCTATTTTTAAAAAATTTTATTGCAAGTATTTCACAGTCAATGATTTAAATTTTTTAGCAAAATTTTTAAAATTTCATCACCGTATTTCCTACAGGTCTAACGCCCTTGATAAATTATTTGGATTTTTTCATTCACTGAACACAGCTTATAAATTAATTTGTTTAATTATTATGAAAATCAAATTCCTTGCTCACACATTCAACTGTTTTTTTAGATTTGACCATTCACGTGAAAGCCCCTGACTTATAAGAGCTAACTTCATCACTCTAACATACCTAAGCTTGCTGATTTTCTGCCTAAGCTCAGTTGTTTGTCATAGCATATGCGAGTTGAGTTGTTTGTCATATAGTTTATCCAAGCGCTCTTCTAAATCTTAACCTAAATAATCTCCGTAGCTTGTTTTAGCTTGTCGAAACTCAGTTGTATTCCCTAGCTCACAAGACCTTGCTAATTTCTTCCAGGTACACAAATTAGCGTACCAAATCATTGAAGTTGATTATAGGTTTTCTAGTCAATGAACGCTTGAATTTTATAGTGAGTTTGTAGAAATAACGCAAAGAGGGTACCTGTAGTTAATGGTATCGGAATGTATCTAATCATTTAGCACAACCCCTACTCCCCACACAACCCCTACTCCCCACACAACCCCTACTCCCCACACAACCCCTACTCCCCACTCAAC
>JACJUY010002161.1:0-14737 GCA_014220935.1 Platorchestia sp. MABIK
GAATCATGAGAAGAAAAATAAAGTATATCAAGGAAGACAAACAAAAGATATGCAAAACATCTCTATAAAAAAAATTAAACAGATAGTGAGGTTTCTATTCCTTTACTATTTGCAAAGGTTACGAGCTGTCCATATTGTTCAGATAAGGGTTTCACTTCAAAATATGTGACGACTAAAATTCTGAGCTTATAAGGGGTCGAAGCAGAGTCTAAAATATTGAAATCAGCCAGAGATATACATACATACGTAACCGCAAGAAGCAACTTTAAAGTTATCAATCTGAGTGACCCGTGAATGAAATGAAGTAATGAAACTATTTAGCACACAATATTTTTAATTCACGTGACAACTTCTCAGGTGGGGCCTCAAAATACAGAAATGAGTTGTAAAACTGGTCTTAATCGTTTTCTTCAACATTTGTGACGCGTATTGTTTTGAGAGAAATTTCTCAATTTGAGAACTAATGACACCCAACGGAAACCCATTAGCTCAAAATATGCGAGTATAAATTCAAATTCACAATGAACATTTTTGAAAGTTGAACACATTTTGTAACCCCTATTGATCAGAGTTTTAATACAATTAATTTAGAAATATGTTGAAGAAAAACTGAAGAAATTGAAACCAAATCCTGTAAAAGTGAGCTTACGATACACTGATGTCAGAAATTTATCTTTGTCTCTTTTCACGAGACCGTCTAGGAAATGTTCAAAACTTTGCTGGCATTATCAGTCGTGTACTCCTTTATATTAACAGGCAAACTATACAAACAAATACACGACCTGGCTATGGGACTTCAATTAGCACCATCCCTGGCCAGTATTTGTATGTTTTCATGAAGAGAAATGGCCAAACGAATATCCCCTGGTTTTAAGCTAGTGTTCTGCAATCGGTACATGGAGACATTTTTGTTCTTTTCAGCCATCCGTCGTTCGTTGAACAGTCTTAGAAATTACTTAATCTTAAGCATAAATCAATCAAGTTTCCCGTGGAAGAGGAAAAGCATTACACCGTAGCCTTTCTTGACTTTCTCGTGACAAGAGACAAAAATCAATTTCATTCGTCAGGGCTTCGTAAGCCCACTTTTTAGGATAAAGCTCCGGTTTCCGCAGTTTTTGTTCTACAAATTTTAAAATTAATTGTACTTAAACTCTGATGTTCAACTTTCAAATTGTTTCAACGTGAATTTGAATTTTAACACGCATATTTTAAAGCAACTGTGTTTCCGTTGGGTATCATTAATTTCCAAATTAAGAAATTTCTCTCAAAACAATACGCGTCTCAAGCTGATGAAGAAAACAATAAAGACCATTCATACTGTTCATTTCCGTATTTCGAGGCACCCTAGCTCTGAATTAGCTGTCACTTGAAATAAAATTATTGTTAGGAAAATAGTACCATAAATTTCATTTACGGGCAAATTTGATGAATAATTTTTAGGTAGCTTCATTTTCCTTTGGAAGGATATGCTCCCCATTGATTTGCGAGCCTTACTGGTTTACTATTATAGTTGGGTGCACTGTACAGTGTCGTGCGTCGGTATGGCGTCACAGAATTTCTAAATCAGAGTGGCAGAGCATCGGGGTAGGATATAGCTTCTGCACTAGGAACTAGTCAGCACACTCATCGCATTCTGCTGTGCAAAATCATACCGACAAATACAATGTCCCTATATCTCCTGCCGATTTCAAAATTTTAGACTCTGCTTCGACCCTTTCTAACATTAGAATTTCAGTTTTGCAGATTTTCAGGCGAAACCCTGATCTGAATCATGCACATGGTTAGTTCATACCCTTTGCAAAAAATAAATAGATAAAAATCTCTTCATTACCTGGTCAATTTTTCCTTATACCTAAGTTTTGTGTATCTTTTGTTTTTCTTCTTCGACATGCATTGTTTTTCTTCCTTTGACGTATTTTAACACTTTGACTGCGGCAGGTAAAACTGAAGTTTAACATTCAACTCAAATTTAACATCAATTAGGTAGTAAGCAATGTTGAAAATAGCAAACATGAACCGGATTGTGCCTTCATTTAGCTTTGATTAAGTATTCATGAATATTGGGTCAGTGACTACTGGTCCAATAGCAGCATTGTAAAAATTCCCTCAGTGTACCACCGGTGGCTCACGTTGCAGTCAAAGTGTTAACACCTACCATGTATTTTGATCGTTGTATTTTGTATTGTATTTTTGTATTTTGATCGTTTATTCCAGGGATAGGATGATTTGTTTTTTGCACTGATTATGGAGTAGAACTCCGTAATGCGTTATCATTAAAGATGAATAATTGCAAAAAAGTTATCGGGAGGCTTCCTGATTTTAAGTAAAAAAGAGAGTACTTAAAATACCGTATTAAACATTTACTCGAATTAAAAATTGCAAGTAAAACAATAAAATTGAACGTTTTGAGCATTCGCTCATCTTCCAGCAACCAGACAAGAGCAGGGGTGTGATTGTAGTTGATAGAGTTAGGTACGTTAAGAGCATGTTATCTTTAATTTCCGATTGTCCAAAGTTTATTGAAATCACCGATCCTATTGGCAAATTTCCTTTGAAGTTTGAAGACCGTATTAATAATTTTTTGCGGAAGCTGAAAAACAGCAAATTAATTATCGATGAAGTGTACACTAGTCTGTTTCTGGTTCAACTCCAGGTATTCTTTATGGACTTCCTAAAATACATAAAAAATATTTTGCTCAAAATTTCCAGTATAGACCAATTTTTTCTGCCATAAATACCCCGAGTTATAAGCTCTCAAAGTATCTGGTACCAATTTTGTATCCTCTAACTACTAATCAATATACAGTACAAAATTCTAAGTCATTTGTTCAGGATATAACGAAAGTACAAACCGCAAGTCAGTATTTTATGTGTTCGTTTGACATTGATAATCTTTTTACCAACGTTCCTGTTCACGAGACTATAAATATTATCTTCGCTTCACTTTTTATCAGTCCTCTTACGTTAATACTTGGTCTTTCGAAAGTGTTTTTTGCTAAATTGTTAGAGCTAGCCGTACTTAGTTCATTTTTTATTTTTGATGGAAAATTTTAATCAACAACTTGAAGGTTTGGGAATGGGACTTGCTCTGTCTCCAACATTTGCAAACATTTTTTTGTGTCACAATGAGGAAAAATGGTTAGACAAATGCCCTGTAAGTTTTAAACCGATTTTTTATAGACGTTATGTGGACGATACCTTTTTAATTTTTCACGACAAATCTCATGCTCCGCTTTCTTAAATTGCTTAGATGAACGCCATAAAAACATTAGGTTTACAATAGAGGGTGAAGAGGCACTCAAAATTTCCTTCTTAGATTGTTTGGTTCACCGGTCTGGGAATGAGGTCGAGTGTTCTGCATATAGGAAAAAGTGTTTTACTGGCTTAGGAACCAGTTTCTACAGTTTCTCCCCATACATTTTCAAAGTGAATTTTATCAGGACTTTAATTTTTAGAGCGTTCAATGTTTACGGTTCTTATAAGTTTCTACATGATGAGTTCAGCTTTTTAAAGGGATTTTTCCGTAAGAATGGTTTTTCAATTCTACTGATAGATTCTCACATTGGTAAATTTTTGGAAAAAAAGTTCAACAAACTGTCTCCTGTGACATCAATCTATAAGGACATTCGCTTTGTTTCGTTTCCGTATTTTGGACCTCAGTCGGAGGAAATGAAGAAAGAAATTTTAGATTTGTTTGTCAAATACTTTCCGGGCATAAACTTTAAGGTTGTTTCAGTTAATAGTTTTAAAATAGGCTCATTTTTTCGTTTCAAAGACATTCTTCCCAACCGCGATGCAGGCCTCCCTAATTTACAAGTTTTGTTGTGCACGATGTGCATCTGAGTACGTCGGTTTGACGTCGCGTACTCTAGGCTGCAGGGTGGCCGAGCATCAAGGTAGGAGTTACCGCATAGGAAATATTTTAGCTAGTCTTTCACATTCAGCTATTAGGGATCATTCAGAGAATTGCAATAGCCAGTTTGACATCAGAAATTTTAAAATTCTTACTAGATCTAAATTTGCCTCCGATTCAAGGATTTTAGAGTATCTCTTCATTTTAAGAAATAAGCCGATTTTAAACAACCAGCTTAGTTCTTTTCCGTTGTCAATAGTTAACAAAAAGTGTTTAAGGTTAGCTTGTTGTTTTGGTTTGTTTTTTCAATTTATCAACTTTCTAATTCATTTCATGTTTTTTCAGGTAAATTTGTTTTGCTGAAGATGAGCGAATGCTCGAAACGTTCAATTTTATTGTTTTACTTGCAATCTTTAATTCGAGTAAATGTTTTATACGGTATTTTTAGTTCTCTCTTTTTTACTTGAGATGAATAATTTTCTCGGAATTTTCTTCATATCATGTTTCTGATAAGGTCGTAACTGAAGCAAACCACTGCTTTGTTCAGATATTCAGTCAAATGAAGATTCAGACCTCTAAGCTGTAACTGAGTTCATCCCCAGCTAGGATGTCTTGCTTCAGGTGTGACGCAACTAATCCATTCTTTAGATGCAACATTTCTATGAAAGAAAAAGGTTTGACCAAAATTAAACATTTTCACTTATACAAATAGTTGTAGGATAAGATCACACGTTGCTTACGAGTCTATTACAGTCGAAGAATACGAAAATATTCAATTTTCATTTACATTCAGTTTACATTTACTAAAAAACACTCAGTTGTTAAAATTCTATAACTGTCAGTCTATAAAAAGCATCATTTCGTTGTTCACACATCATCTTCAGGCTGAAAATACATATTAATGGTAGTTTGTTCCTCCATGTTATTGGTGTGGCTATGAGTTCCCCTCTAAGGGTCCACGTTTGCTGAGTTTTACATGTCCTATACATAGAAAACTTTGTTAAAACTCTGTACCGGTTAGGCCGAAATTGTATGGCAGATTCGTGGAAGATTTTTCGTTGAAATAGAGCGTAAGTAGAGCAGTTAGAGGTGTTAAGGAATTTGATGACTAATGATTCGATACGAGCTTGGTTACATGGGAAGCTGCCCTTTCTTTATATTTTAGTTGAAGCTACACACGTGGTGCTGCTCTAAGATTCGTGTATGCAAACTTCTCTCATTCTGGTGAAACCATAAATTATGATTGTGATACACTGCAACCGTTAAAAGGGTGTTATTTATACCTTGTTAAGTAGAGCTTATAAAATGAATAGCAACTAGGTTAGCCTTCATTCCGAAAGGCTAAAAATTAAATGGCTGTTTGACAAAAACTATTTCCCCAGTACTCTAGCGAAACTATTGGTAAATTTATGAACCTAATTTTTAATTGTGACCATAATCTGGGACGTAATACGCGCCATATAAATATATTTTGTGAAAATTATATGCATAAGAATTACAAAATTGACGAACGTGTATTTCAGCATATTGTGAAAACTTTCATGAAGCCCATAGATCCCGTTTTAATAATAAAAGCTTCTGTGTATCACAAAAATCACAAAATCAGTGATCTTTTAGTAAGAATAATATTTTCAGATTCATGGTCAGTGACGTAGACAAAGTCAATGGGATATTTCTGTTGAAGTGTATCAAGAGAAAATTTCTCTCAATAAATATTACATTAGCATGACTAGGATGACCCTGAAACAAAAATTAACCGAGCAAAATTATCAAAGTTCCATTTTTAATCATTTCTGTGTCGATTGTAGTTGTAAGCCCTCAAATAGAGACCAATATTTATTTAATAGTACTGCGGCTTAGCCGTTTGGAAACTGCGCTAGATCGTCCATTTTGCCTCTCTCTGGTGCCACGAACATTCAAATTTCTAGTGTGCAATAATAATTAGTCATGTGCAATTTCATAACCCTTTTATACAAAATTTGTTATCTCTAGTCTTCTAGTGCTGTGATTACCAATGTTTTAATTCGGTCTCATATAGCTTGAATTTTGGATTTGCATTTGTATCAATGTCACTGTATTCCCCCCGTATTTCCAGCCTGAAGATGATGAGTGAAACATCGAAAAGTTGCCTTCTATACACTGGCAGTTATAGAATCTTATCAATTAAATTTTTTTGGGAAAAATGAGAAGTGATTATCTTCTTATTTAACACTTGAAGACCTAGGACAATACCTCAAAGTTGAAAAATTTGAAGAGGTTGAAGAATAATGAATGTCTGTTGAATGACGTTTGGTTACAACGGCCTATTCTTGATTGGGTTGAAAAATATTAAGTTTTTCGATGTAGGTTAGAAAGAGTGAGCACGAAAAAAATAGCTTAGGGAAAGGAAATTTTGAAGTAGATGTGATAGGGAAAGTGGAAGAGATTGAGAAGATATTTCAACACAGTTATCAATTAAGATAAATAGTAATCAATTGTAACCAATTAAAAAAGAGGCAACTCAATTTTTTTCTTCGGTTGAGAGAAGATATAGAGATTTTTAATTTAGTAGCAAAATCGAAAGGTTTCATTATCAAACTAACATGGGAATATAGTTTAATTTTGGAGACGTTTGTTCTTTTATCACTGATATTTAGTTTCAAAATGCGCCAGGTGGTTTTACCTTCAGTGTAACACGATGGAAATTCATAAGCAGCTGATTAAAATGTGCTCTTCTTCAGTTTCATCGGTTTAATTTGACTCAATAATTACATAAATAAAATAAAAATCCAAAAACGTAGCTTAGAAATGGAACGGAGAGCATGACTACCTTACTGAGGAGTATGAAAAGAAACAATGCGAATATCAGAACCACCATGAAGAAGCAAACTCAGAATGCGTAAAATTAACTCAATGAAGTCTTTGGCAGTAACAAGAAAGTCGTTGAGGGAGAAGCAGGCAAAGTGATCACTTCAGAAGCATCTCCCGAAGTAGCAAATTGGCTTCAGTCCTGTCAAAGTTCGGCGCTGCAGCTCTGTGCGGCAGCAACTTTCTTGGAAGTCACGACACGCGTGACTGAGTTGGGCTAGAAATGTCAGGTCATAAAAGACAATGAAGACGCAAAGCCAATGACAAGCCCTCTCATGAAATGGACGGAGGTGGAGAACCCGAACTGAGAATGCCAAGAAGAGAAAGTGAAGGTGACTCGTGAGACATTTCTTTCATTATTCTCTTATATAGTTCAGCATGGTTATATTTCAAAATTATATAATTTGTCAGCACACACCATTTTTTTAGAAGTATCAGTGATGAATTTGTTACAAAAATATGCTAACTGCGAACTTCAGGTGGCAGATAGACGAAGAAAGCTAAAGGTTCCTGTTGTAAATGAAAAAGTTGTTCGACATAAACTCAAACAAACTTCAGCATAAATGTCCGTTGTTAAAATTATATTAAAACTGTACGAGGTTTCTTGAGCAAACCGTAAAAAATGTTCTTTAGAAAATCATTTAATGAACATTTTTTTATTAGAATCTTTTGCTCATTTGCGCAACTATTGATTTACGATGCGAATGTATTTATCACTCGAAGGACTCACTTATGTATATACACAGTGTTTTTTATTTAATTGATGAATTTAATTGATCAATGTAATTTCAGAAAAGTCGCAATGAATATTTTATTTTTATCAGTGAACATAGTTCTTTGCCATGCAGATTCCAAACTTGATTTGTAATTGATTATGAAATCCAAATGATTTAAAAACTGAACAGCTTAGGAAATGTCAGCTGTAAAATCATTTGTTTGAGCACTAGCAATGAAAAATCGTTTCTGAATCGTTTATTTATAATCGAATCACATGGCTTGAATTTTACGTCGAGCCAAGCAGGGTGTGAATACCTGTTCTCCACAAAACTTCAAAATAAAACGATTTAAAAGTTTTAACAGCTCTCTCAACAGTCTAGCGCATCTCACCGAAGAGATTGTAGTTCTAATCAGTGCAGGCTTGAATGCGAACCAGGCACGAGCTGAACGAATTCCAATTACATCCTAAAAGTTCAATTTGAAAACGTGTTTAGCATGAGTTACATGTTAGTTTTCCTGTTTTAAACTCTGCAATAATTTTGAATTCATTGCACAATTTTGACTCAGAAATGCTTGGTTCATATGTCTCAGAATTATTTTTTGGTGTGTTAGCCAATATATTCATCGTGAAAAAAATAATACAAAACACCAATACACTCGCAAGTTTTCATTTGCATTCAGTAGGTGATTCTGATGGCTCTCGTAAAGTGTGCTACCTTAATGTTTGGGATTCTTAATATATAGAACTGTTTTGAAATTAAATATAAGAAATTGTAGAAAAACGCCGTTTATTGATACGTCGATGATTTTTATCTTAATTCGCACTAAAAAACATATCTAATAAATGCAGATTCATAGTTTCGCACGTACAGTCAACCACATTCCTCCTAAACCACATTAACATCCATAATCTAAATATATTACTATTATCTGATATAAAATGTAACGTTCTATCAAACGCTTTCTCTCATAAATTTATGATTACGTTGTATAAAAGTACCGGATAAATTCCAAAAATGTACTCAAAGTATTCTCCCTTAACCAGTCTTATGAGCATCAGTAAATCATGGAAAATAAAATATTCAAACAGGCATTCAACGCAATCTTAACCTAAGCAGAAAAATTGACAGCACGATAGTTTTTATGTATTTATTGTTACACGAGTTATTTCTTTATTTCCTCAGCCATCACACTTATTTGTCTAATGCAATGTGTTATACACTACATCCCTTGTGTACTTTATAATAAGGCGAGCTAAAATATTGGTTGGTGAATATAGTGCCAACTCGCATTTTTTGATAATTTAACACACTCTTTAGCTAGAATGATATCTTATCCATACGAGTACTGTTACACACTACGAAACAACGGCTGTTCCTACAAAGTGACATTCCTAAAGTTGGTTATAACATTATTTTTCATTAAAGCTATGCAAGATTCTGGAGAAAGCTTGCCGTTTATAAAAAAGTAACTGGTACGAAAATTTCCGAGGGCACAATTTTTCGCTGCTTTTCTCAATGAGCAACAATCTGAATCGTATCATAACCTTGCAGAATAAAAACTGTGACTTCCTCACTTACTTTTGAAAAGAAATAAAATTCTAGGATTAAAATATTTTGAAAGTTTCTTCAATGGCAATATAATTGAAGTTGCAGGTTATTTTGCACATAGGAAAAGCCTTGTGATGTGTATTGTTGGACTTGAGAATCTTTGGTCCATCTTCAAATTCTTTGGAGAGGATCAGAGAATAAATATTCCGTCGCAAGTCTTTCAGATTATGAAACGTCCACTCGAGCAGTCGCAGCTCACCCATGCATTTGCTTCCAGACTTTCGAGAGAGAACTCCGAGATTCTAACGGACGTAGTTTAGGACAAATTTTCCAAATGGTCTTCCGATGTCAAGAGAAATTCTTGACTCTAAGGATGCGTCACTCGCGAGTTGCGTATTCCACTCGGGAGTCGTCAGATCTTTGCGCCATAAATTCGGCCTTGCCATGAATTTCCTGTTCCGCTGAGGCAATTTGTCTAAATTTTTATCCTTGCCTATGCAGCCACACTTACCACACTACTGGTGGAATGATGTCTTAATAAGAGACTCAAATGCTTAGATATGTTTACTACAGATTTTTCTTAATCAACACCAGTTTTCATTGCATGGAATTGCACAAAAGTCATAAAATGCTGTTTTTCTAAGCCTAGTTTGAGCCCCACATTTTCCCCATTGATAACGTGATTAGACTCTTTCCTCCACAAACTTAGCGAAAAAAATAACACAACGCTTTTCAACGTCAAAAAGCTGGAGTGTTCAAAGATCAAAGGTAGTTCTATGAAGTTATGAGTGGACTTTTGGTTACCCTAAATTTATTGCAGAAATACAATGTGGAATTTTCAGTGTATTTCACAAGTAGGATGAAAGTTGTACGTGGAATTGTATGATATAAGCCAGAATCGTTACAGGGCTCGAGTTGAAGATAAGTTGTTTCAGAACAAGAGGTAAAAAATTGCAAACCAAGTAGAAAATGAAAAAATCGGATTTCGAGTTATGAAGCCGAAACCCACCCCATCATAATTAATAAAGGAACTCAAAAGGTGCTAGCGCTCAAAGTCTTAATACATTACAATATTGGATTGCCAACATAATTCTGGATTACCTCTTAAAATATTGGATTGCCACAATATCAAATTTAGAGACAACACACATGTGCATGATGTGCATGCAAGATGTGAGTTTGTACAATCTAGGGCCTCATTCTTTGTCTGGCATCAACTGATATTTTGCTATGCCTGCTAGTCCGAAGAAGATATAGAGCCTTTTATTTTAAAAACGAACAAAAACAAATCTCGGTAATGTCAATTGCAATTTATCTTGACAATATGTTACCCACCACTAACAAGTCATCTTAAAAATAAAAAAGTCAAACGTTCATCAGTCTATCGACGAAATCACACATCTCTCCGACATGAAGACCTTGGACGATATCCTATTCTTAAGTATATGCGTACAAGTTGATAAATATATGCATTAAAGGTAAGGAAGAAAAGTTGAAGGGAATTTCAATTTCAAATCGTAAACACAACTACAAGTTTTTCTCCAAGGAGTAATCCACTTGGAGTCTAAGTCATGCTAGTATGCACTACTGGAAGGATTTTTTTGCAAAAAATCAGCATCTCTGTGAAAATACTGACTTCTTTGTGTAACCACATTACAAAATTGAAAATAGCCACCACCATCTGCGAAGATCAGTAAGGGAATTCCCACGCAGCGCAGTTCAACTCAATTTTTTTTTTGTTTCTAATCAGGTGGTCTCCGCATCTTAAATGACGACTGAAGGTTCCCGTGACTGCGCAAAACTTCGCAGCTTCACGCAGGATATTTGCGCTAAAGGCAGCCATTGAGGTCATTGTACCAAATCCCTTTCGCCTCACCGACGCTGCCTCCTCGCCAGTGCAACAATGATTGACGGCGGCCAGCTCTGCAAACGGCAGCAATTTTTTATTGGGTAGCTCTCTCATTCTGTGACACAACTTCTTCCGAAATATATCATGATATTTCACTGTAGCAATACTTCTGCAGCAACACTTCAGTATAGGAACATCCTGAGTGATCGCTATCGTGAGAAGATAAATTTTTTTCAATACGAACTTATGTAAATATTTTCTCCACAACTTTATGATTACACCGGTGAATAAAAAATAAGGTAAGTAGCCGTACAGTTTTTATAATTCCACTAGATGTGTAAACGACAATTTTGATACACTTGGAGGTTACACGATCATTGAGAGAAATCTTAAAACATTAGGGAATATCATTTTGGCCCCGTGGTCAGGAGGTTTGATATACATACATATAAACAAACATATTTCGCATTTCACACGGTGAAGCTCGTTTGTGAAAAATTTGAGTATCTCTGAATTTTGCTCTATGTATGTTATAATTTTCTCCTGAATTCGTATGATACTCATTCTTATTTTCTGATTTTTTTAAATCCAGTCTTTTCATCTGTATTATCAATAGCCGGTGGGGAAAAGTAAAACATTTATGTGAAAGAATGCTGACACTCGCCGAATGTGCTAGAGTTGGCACACCTATATATACATATGTTATGTACGTCCCACAGTCATGATACTGAGAAGTGTTCCATGACACATTGTTGGATGGTATTCATTAATGACGCACATATGCCTGTCGGTTTGTTGATTTGAATTAGATTTGCACACGTTGACGCATAAAAGTATGTCGACTCGACAATTTTTTCACTGTTAAAACGACTCATTCGCGAAGGCTATAATCTCATTCATCATTGCCTAGAAGCTTTCGTTACATCGTGGCTGCAAGTTTTGCGGCTTAGAGCTTCCATGGCGTTTTTAGGTTGGCGCCTAAAATCGTTCTTCAAATGTGGTGGTGGTAATTGCCCTGGGAATGGAGACGAGCTCCCATCAGACTTTTATTCACCGTGGGAGTGATTTCTCTTCATAGTCAACGGTCCTTAAAATGACGTCATGAGCTCTGGTGGTTTTGTTCACAAAGAGCATCATTTTGGTTCGTAACATGTGATGTTAGATGCAATTTTCTAGCATCTTGGCCTCTGGTGAGTCTTTAATTTAGAACGAGTTTCATTTGCACTGCATTCCAGTCGTCGATTACTTATCCCTAGAAGCAGCTTGGAGCTTTGTAACGTTGTGTTTTTTCCCTTTGATCAACACGCTTCGTGTCTACGTGCAAGTAGCCTTTACGAAATTGTTCTGTATATCATTAAAATTACCGGATTTAATTAGATAACTAATAACTCAATTTTAGAGCAACAATCTGTCATAAGCCCGAAATAACAAATCTCCTCTCCTACTCCGAGTGCAGTATCAAATTTCCTCCCTGTAAAACAAGGAGGAGAGATGTGCAGCGCTGCGCAGCATTTGTAAAATTTAGACCTTCGGTCGGGCCGCAAATTGTCGAGCTGAGCAGATGCCGCCAGTTATGTGAGAACCTTATTGAGGTATAGTATGTAGACTCCAGAGATAGAAATGTAAGTAACCAGTGCTAAATGTTAAGCGATGTAGGCAAATTAAGCTATTGTTTCATGTTGTCTAGAGATGTATTGTGTATCCAGCTTAGGAGTAACAGTGAATCCTTAGATCCGAGGAAAGCTGGAAGACTTCAAGTGATGGTGGGCTGTAATATATACTGTCACAGTCTTCTATTGTTTTCTCTCGCAATTCTACTTACATGGGTGATTCTTCATTCGTGGTGTCAATGTTACATAACTCTCCTGCTAACAGTTGTGTACGTTGTTCTAATTGTCATGTTGGATTTGATCTTTGTTGATGTGTTGTGTGACGAAACATTCATTTCGTCTTGCTAGGTAATATAATTTTATTTCGTTTCGCTGGGAAATATATTGTTGGGCTAGATGGCGTGAAGTATCTTGACCGTTGAACAGTTTGAAAGAGGAGAAAATTTGTCGTAGATTGTTAGTTCAGGTTTCGTCTCATATTACGCGAGCTCAAGAGGCTTGCTATTCATCAACGTCACCGGCCTGCAGGCTCAGGCATCCCTCCGGCACACCACACACAAACACACGGCGACACAATACAGAAAACACACAAACACACACGCACACGCAACACACACACACGTAGGCGTGGGAACAGCAAGTCCAAGCAACGGCCGGCATAACTCGGACAAGGTGCGAGGGATAGCTACGAGGGTTGGCCTAAGCAGTAGCGGCATCACCGGAGCCAATGAGCGCTCTGGAAGAGATCAGGCCATTGGGTGAGTCAGAGCACGCACCAATTAAATTTCGAAACGTCAGGACAAGCGAGAATTCCACCAATCAGGATTAGAACGCTGTCTTCATAACTGCAAACATTCGTGAACATTCGAGAAGGATCCGAGCGACGTACATATAAGGGTACGACAAGAAGAATCGAGGTCTTTTTCACTGGGTTTCGCAACAAGGAGAGAGTGCGGGCACGCAAACAGAGTGCGCCGGCTTCGCCGGCGTGCCTCGCACAAGAGCGCCAAAACCTTAACATCTGAGTGAGGTGAACAACATGGAACTGATATGTAGAAATCTGATTTGATATGTAAATCTCACGAGTAAAAAGTCGGAAAAACAGCAGCCATCGAAGTGTCAACTTGCAACAGAAATTCGCTCGAAGCACATTAGCCTCGCGGCGATGACCGTCAAGTGCAACGAGGCAACGACCATAGCAAAAGCATTCAGTTGGGGTCTACGCCAGTCCCAATCTCACGGGCAACTCCAGCATGCCCCTTGGAAACACGCCACCACGAAAGCTGCAGTCATACAGCATTAATCCTGAGAAAACTACAGTGATCAAGCTCCTTCGGCACTCAAGAGCTGTGAACGTATTGCAGCTTAAGCAGCACCGGCGAGGCAGAAAGCACGAGAAGCAACAGCGGATGTCAGGCCTGATCAGCTGCACATTCGCACATTCTTCAAGCCCCAAGTGGAAACGGAGTTCGACTAACGCCAACGACGCATCACAGAGGAGCTAGGGTGATTTTGTGGTATTGAGAATTTAATATAGTGGTTACAAAGGTGCAAGTTGGAAATAAGAAGCACATGGAAAAAGTGTTGTGAAATGGCGCGCTATTCGGAGTGATTTGTTTTGTTTATTGTGATGTTGAGAGTTTCACGTTGTGCGTAGCGCATAGTGTTCCCCATTTTAACACCTTGTGGTGAGCAAGGAGGTTACTCTGTCATGCGTTGTCCTCATTACTCCGAGATCTCATGTTATTTAGAATTTGAATTAAATTTTGTGCAACCGTTAATCATTCACTCCCGCTTAGTAATTGATAATCTTGATTCTCGGTGAGCATTACACTCCTTTTCTTTGAATACCATGTCACATTGAATTTTTAGGTCAGGAATGCCATGTGTACTTTTCATTATTGCACTCGTGCCTTTTGATCATTTCGTTTAGATTTTTGTGTGCTTTTACTCGCGTGTTCCACGTTCATGAATAAAAATATGTTTAAATCTTTCAAATTTTGTCGTTATTATCTATGCTGATAAATCTAAGGTAAACTCGTGGTGGACCATGCGAACACTGCTATTTCAAATTTACACCTTTCTGTCACCCCCTCGTTCTGTGTATTTCTATCTTTAATTTCAGTTTCCGTCTGCGACTATCGAGGTTTGAATTCCTCTATCGGTAACGAGAGGCCGACAGGCCCAAGCTCGTATCGTAACAGTTGTAAGACTCTCTTGCTAACACTCG
The DNA here is from genome assembly GCA_014220935.1 of Platorchestia sp. MABIK. NCBI lineage: Eukaryota > Metazoa > Arthropoda > Malacostraca > Amphipoda > Talitridae > Platorchestia > Platorchestia sp. MABIK. The sequence goes on from JACJUY010002161.1 coordinate 14,657, forward strand.
GTCATATTTATTTGGTTATACAGGGTGTTTCAAAAATACACGGCATAATTTCAGGTATGTATTTCCCACATGTAGACAATC
>JACJUY010002161.1:15836-29039 GCA_014220935.1 Platorchestia sp. MABIK
TGATTGTCTACATGTGGGAAATACATACCTGAAATTATGCCGTGTATTTTTGAAACACCCTGTATTGTTGAGCCTTATTTGATCTATGATTGGCAGTGCTAATTAACTGTTTTGCCCATACTTCCAGTGATTTCCCGGTACTAGATTTTAAATCTAATGTTATCTTGGCTTCCTGTGTTGTAGAGCTCCTAGCTGCCATTCGCAGCTATTTTTGGTGGGATTTTAATACTCTGCCTTGCAGAGCTATGTGATTCTTACTAGACTTGTTCTGTGGCATCATTTTGAAAATTGCATACCGGCCTAAATAGTGTGATGAGCTTGCCTATTTTTGATTTGTAATTTTGGCTATTTACTTGACTGTGGGATATGTTAGATCACCTAGCTGATTATGCGTGTCCTAAAAAAATGTGTTCATTCCCTTTGGGTAATTGATTTACCTTCACATACTTATGTGTCTATATGTGCCCTCCTGTTCACACATTGTCAGCCTTCGTAGATATGTTGTGTTATATGTTTAGGTAGTGCTGGTGAGTGACCAGACCTTTGTGACTGGTCATGGTGAGTCAGAGACAACTCAAATTGGCGAGCATTGCTTATGTAGGAATAGCCGTGTAAGTTCAATTCAGCGTCTACCTTAGGTAGACATCAGTGCGTGGAATACTACATGACCTTGGTATTTTACAAGGGACTCATTAGGTTGACTGCTTATATCTGAGTGAGCCATCGGGATGCACACATAAAAATTGTACTGACTTGCCTATAATTTGTGTGTTGGCTGAGCCGCTGAAGTGGTAGTCGTGTTCACTTGAGATAGGTTTGCTTGTGCCAATGATGCAGTTCTGTCCAGACTTTTGGGTCATTATCTTTCACTTATGATTTGCACTCTGCATCATCTTAAGATTTGTGAACCTCTAAAAAACTGTATATTTTTGTATCATTTTGTGCTAACTAGATTTTTTTCTATCAGGAAAATTTATGTAATACAAAAAGGCAGCCTCAGACAAGCAAAGGCCACGGTGGAATCCGTAGTACTCCTGTATCTCTCCCCACCTTTCAAGTCAAGGCTGTCGCAAGAGAGCCAGCTGGAAATTTGAAGCTTGCATGGAAGCTCAATGTCTTTCTATGAATCAGGGAGCAACAATTGATAAAAGAACATGCTAGCAGATATGAGCTATGCCTGTTCTCAGGCTGTTACCTTATCTATGGCCGTTAGGTGTTTGTCACGCCCTGCCGCCAATTCTTTTTTAAGTATAGGAGTGAAGTAGGAGCAGGACGTGTAGTCGAACAATTGGATGTGTAGCTATGATTTTTGTTCTGTGACCAATAACACTGTCACTCCTGTCTCCTTGCATCTTTACACGGAAACGAAAAAGTGAAGAACGAAAAACCAACGCCACTCAAAGCCGACGATCGTTACGGGCTGGCACCCGAGTGCAGTGACCTGCCACTGGGGAATGGCCTCTTGGGAAATTGCCTCGAGACGAATCGCCTCAAGGTAAACTGCCCATGTAGTAGAATTACTATAGAGTTTCCTTTCATAATCCATGTTTTAGATTTAACCGGAATAGGTTTTGATACGTCAGGTTTAGTAATGTTAGGTCATAATTGGTTTGACCGAGTCATGTTAGGCTAGAATAATGAAAGTAAGGTTAACCTCATGGTCAGTTGAAGAATTACCCCAAAGGCAATTAAACCAATATGCAATCCCACTGACCACGTAGTATATATACCTGTTATATTACATTATTATAGATGCATATATAATTTAATATTCATACACTCATATATATATAGAATAATAATCATTTTTGATTCACATTCACTGGACACACAATAAATGAAATCTATTTTTACCGGTTTGGGTACACCTACTAACACAACGTTATATGGCATTTCCATGAAACAGAAATTAGTTGAACTTACGTGCGATCAGTTTGTATGTGCGAGTTTTATTAAGAGCAAATTTCAATTATTTTCTTATTTGTATGCTTAAGTTACGGAGTATTTCATTCTCGAGCTTCAGCCTACAACCGTTTAGCCAAGGAAAATTTATACCGGCCACAAATGAATAAGAATCTAACTTCCTTTTTGAAACATTCTATGTAAATAATGAAACTGAAGTCAAAGATAGGACACTAATAAAAATATGCTTTCTGGTCAACAAATCTAAAATTTAATACTGTATTATAATCATCAGGAGGAATTTTTCCTGGGTATATTACAGCATATTCTTGCACGATGTTCCTCTAGTAAATCCATATCGTTTTTATTTCAGCAGAGAGTGGTGCATCTGTGGCTATTTTAGATGATGGAAACTCTCATGCTTGGCTTTCTATCTGTCCTACAATTATTTTCAAAGAAATCGATTCACTTTCAATCGAATTGGCACTGTTTGATTATTCTTTCTTCTAAGTCTCTGACATTATCTTCAACACATTTTGACATGTCTACAACTATGAGTTGAGTGATTCTGTTTGAAGAACCATTTCATGCACATATTTACGAATAAAACTTTAAATGAAACAACATTCATGCCTCTTTTGTCATTTGAACAGTAACTTTTGGAGACCATTAGGAGCTTTAATCAATTCTGACTCTAAATTCAGTGGGCAAGGGTTGGAAAGTCTGTGGATTCAATCATATCATACCTGAAGACCTGAACATAATTACTAAATGCTAAGCCGCATTAAGTCAACTCGAACACATAAGGGAGGATATTTGCAATTGCTAGACATGAGATTTATCCTCAAATATTTGGTTATTTTTAATTTGTGACACATTTTTTCCACGTACCAGGCAAAGAACCAAAATATGCACGATGGTATACCAGCAGATTTTTGAATTTTCGAAAAATCGGTTCAGCGATCTGTTTGGGTTCAGATGACGGCCTATACTAGTACTGTAGAAGTTCAGCTTCGTCGGATATTGGCATTTCATTTAGGTACTGTAAAAAAGATTGGAAGGTTAGTTTGTGGCATTTCAATCGACACTTGTAAAATATCTCCGTTTCTTCAATTTTATACGTTTTCATCAAACAAATGAAGGTTTAAAAACAATCTCATTGCTCATGAGGTGTCTGCTAAACGTGTTATGGAATAGCAAGGTTCACCTGGAAAACAAAGAGTATTCTGTTTTCATTCGAAAAATAAAGAGTGAGCCAAATAATGTTACATGTACCACAAACACTGAGGATTTAAATGTTACGTTAAAGGAATGGCAGCCAGCTTATCAAATTGTATTCTGTTGCATTCATGATGCCTAATCATGTTACCTCCCCCCCCCCTGTCGAAAGAAAATTTATTTCAAAAAACAAGAATTAGTTTTTAAGGAACTTGAGTATACTCAATGCGAGAAGATTTTGCCCTCTATTGGTACGAACACTCATCGAATGATATTGAACTATGAGTTATTGACATAGACCGAGAGGTGATTTTTTACTATAAAGGTCATTGGCATCATTGCTTGTTTCAAAGTTTGGTCACACAAACATTCTGAAAAACTTATAATTTTCCTTTCTTTCCCACAACAGTTTTGGACAATGAATTTTGTTGTTGTTTTTCATTAATATTACAACATGACGAATATTCAAAATAAATTCACTTCAAAACATCAGGGATGCGATAGTCAACTGCCTGAGTAATTAAATGCGCACCTGAAAAACTCTTGGGTATTTTTTGTGATCGATAGTAGGTAAATTATTTTTTTTCCGATGGAACATGTGATTTACCTATCATACTGTGTATGTGGATTATTTTATTCTTGAGCACAGACTGTTGTCGATCACGACCAAGGCATGTCGATCACGCGGGTCTTGGAACGGTCGCCGAGACTCGTGGCAGATTTGTCAGGTGCTCTGCCGCTGAGAGGAGTTTTGATCGATGGTCTCTCAGCCTGTGAAGACCCGTCCGCTGAATGCTCTTTCGCTCATGTTTATGTCTGTACGTCTAATTTTCGTTGTGAACCCCTGCGTTACAATAATCCGTGCAATGGTAACCTGTAACCTGTCATGTACAATCTGGATTAGTTTAAAGTGATGGTATTTCCTTGGTAAAGGATGCCGCTTGGATGCCGCTTGCAAGCTGGTAAAATGTAGTCAGCTAATAATCTGTTTTGAGTTTGTGAAAATTTCAATCTAAAGGACCTTTTACTATGACGGTTTCTTCGCGCTCCACACCGTCGTTCTATCCCGCCAGTCAAATAAGCTCCAATAAAAGAATAGTACCTCACTTTCCTAATTATGATATTGAAATGGTTGAAAGGAAAATTCAAACACTGCGAGGTAAATATTGGAAACAGTCTGTTGTCACTATTCAAAAAATTGAAGAAATAAACACTCCGCATGTGAACGTAAAATTAATTACACCACAATTAAAAATGCACTGTGCGCATTGCTCTGAGGGAAAATACTTCAAATAGACGGAAAACATTCGGCAGTTAGGTGACATAGAAGATTACTCGAAATGAAGGAAAAAGTAAAAAAAGTATACCTGCAAATTAGAAATTGATATTGATTTTTCTTTCCATTTTCAGTGTTTTTTGATGGGAATTGCGTAGTATTAAAGTTTTTTTTTAATATTAGCTTTAACTTCTGTCAATTATTCTGTAAGTATTCTGCAAATTATTTTGTCAGTATTGCAAGAGCAATACTGACGATTGCCGTCTCTGGGGAAGGAGCGTTGTATTGAGCGACAATGTAAAAGCAAGTCGGTGTGCACTGAAGCTCAATCCTCTCGTGGGAGGAGCTGTAGGAAGTTTACCGTCGCTCCACATCGCTGGTGTAAAATGAGCTGTACGGAAAATCCTTTACAGTAAATGCATATTATATAAATTCCTTGAAATCTATGTAACTCTAGTTGTTTAATATCCTTGTAATAGAGCCGTTTTTCCAGCCTGTCTCTAGTAGGTGCCTGCGATGCACATAGTGATAAGAACTTTAATTATTATGCCTTCGTTCCTATAACTTTATCACTCTTCTTATTTCGTATTTTTCCTTGTGTGTATTATTGTTTGTGTTATTTTCAACGAAATATTAATTTTAGTTGCCGTTTCGGTATCTGTTTATGCAAACAGAATAGCCGCATCTGCATTTACGTGCGTTGGCCTGCCGCCGCACCCTATTTAGTCTGTTGTGAGTTGTATCGGCGTGTAGGTGTGCGGGGGTTTCTCGGGCGGTCCCTCGGGACCGCTGTGGCCTTGTAGTAATTTGTGTAGGAATTGAGGAAAGTGTAAGGGTAACTGTTATTCACGTTTCATTTTATGCTGTTCGTTAGTCTAGTAATTATAACGACCTGAAAGTCCGAATACGCTAAGATTACTTTAGATTATCCATTGTGAAAGTTTCAGTTTTTCTAAATTGCAGTCTTATTTTTCGATCGTAAATAGTTGTCGAGCTCTATTATTTACGGTAGCTTTGATGATAGTGAAATGTCTTCCTTTATGACTAGCTCTTACTATTGATGTTGCTACTGCTACGGCAGAACAGTGTTACCAAAGGGTATAAAATAGGCACTACTAAGGTTCTGTGCGTAAATGTATTAAATTACTCTGTATTTCCTCGAAAACTTTATATTGATCGTATGTAACTTTCTATTTCATTTTTGTTTTCCAGGCTCACTTATCGGACTTGTTTACTTATTTTTTCAATTCTATTGTTACCGTGCTAATAAATCCTGCACCCCATCGCCTCTTCCTAATTTCCACTGAGCATCATAGTAATAACTACGCTTAGTGGCTGGACCTATAACATCCTGGTTCCACCCACTGTTACCACATTAACGTTCAACACGTTACCCTTATGTTCACAAGATGAACACTTAAGCAGCATCTTATGATCTGGTATTGCAATGATCGTGCTTACCACTTATAGATTTGAATACTCACCTTGATTATTTTGGAGGTGACAGTCAGTAGTGCAATCGTCTTTTTGTTAAAACACCATCAATTGAAATATTTTCCATTAGACATATTTGAATGATAAAACGAATGAGAACTTCTTGTTGTGTAGAAACTGTTGATGAAATTGAGGGCAAAAATGTAAGGAAAATATTTGGAAGCATGAGAATGCTCCAATATCCAATTAATAATAGCACATCAATTTTTTTTCAATGTGCAGAAAAGTTGTCACATTCTCATTTGTCGCTATTGCGTTCACAATAATTATTGTCCTCAAAAGTTCACTGTTTTCAGAAGTATAAGGCTCACCGTTTTCAGAAATATAAAAAAGCTTATTTGGGGAAGCTTCAGGTTCATACCTGGATTTTTCATTTTCTTGATGCAAAGAAGCCACATGACAATGATTTAAAAAAGGTGTCCCCGCATTTTTAGAGAACTTGTCATCAGCATCTCTATGATAATTTTTCGCAAAAATATTAAAAAATGTGGGTATGCATTGCAAAATTCTACTGCACTCTCATTTTGAAATTGCTATGTCATGAAAAATTCCTGAAAAACCTGAAAGCGAGCAATGAGGAAATCGAGCACTACAAAATCAAAGCAGCGTAAGAGGCACTCCATTCTCACGCTTTTATTCATAAAGTTATGGTAAAACCTACATTATTTCATAAAGAAATCATTTAGATAGTTTGTTGTGCATTAAGATTTAACGTTTCCTGTGATGGGTTACACTGAAGTTTAATTTTCAATTCAAATTTAAAGTCATTGATAGTGAACAATTTCGAAAACAACAAACACTAAATGGTTGAGTATTTATAAAAATTGTGTTGGTGAAAGCAGATAGGTCAGCAATATTATGAAAATTCCTTCAGTGACCACCAGTGACTCCCTTCACAGGAAACGTATTAAATACTAAGCTCTGATGAATGGAAAAAGCATGTATCGAAACTTATGAATAAATTCATGAAACTGATTTTACATTCGTTTCAGTTCATCATACAAACTCAGAATATGTTTGCATGCAAAATGTAATTTTATTACATTTATTGTTGCTAGAATCCACGCATTTGTTAAAATTATGATCAACATTGCTCGAGCAACAAAATTTTTCTTTGTAAAACATGAGTGTAAAAATGCGCACTAAATATAATAAACAGAACAAATTACAAATTCCATTTCTAGTGCATGAGTGAGAAAACACTATTATTACTAAAATTATAGTGTTATTATTCTATTATTATTTACATAAATGTAGAAAATACGCACCTTAAAATGAAAAAAGAAAGCAAAATGGCCTAATCCACAAACAATTTATGTGCCTGCTGAAGAACATGCACGTTCACCCCACATATGGGAGTATGAGTCTAATATGTTCGGTAACGTGATGGAATTATTTTTTCTGTCATTTTGATACGCAATTGTTGCATTAATGTTTGCATTCACCGTATTTCAAATTTGACTGTTCTCAAATTTTACCTCTGAAAATGGAATTCTAAATTCAGAAATATTTTCACACATCGTACAATGCACATTTTCACACTGGTCCTTCTGTTTCCTTGCAAATGAGATATACTCCGCACTAGTATGTATATATCTCTAGCAGTGAAGCAGAAATTCTTCAGCCAAGCATGAAATATAACAAGCACACTAAAAGATAAATTATACGAAGCCAAATGACTGAAAATATTTGATGTTACGGTTTGCGGAGAAGCTAGAGAATGAAAACATTATGTTAAATTTGTATAACGCAGCTAAATAACAGCTGACATTACCCTCATCAAGTGGATGAATAATTATAATGAAACACTATGAAACGAAAATATAAATATAAAATGAATATCATGGATGGGATTCAGCCCATTTCTAATTTGAATTCCCAGAACCAAGACCAACCATAAAAGGTTCTAAATAATATTCAAGGTATGAAAATGAAAATAATAAACATAGCAAATTATCGATCAGGAAGTTTGTAATATTAAGTTTTCTACGCAAGAAAAGCTCATTGTTAAATAATTTCACGAGTAAGTGGAAAAAGGAACATTCAGTAGAACCCAAGTATCTACTATTAAATAATCAGTCTTCTCTTGGTTGTAGCGTAAAATAATATTACAGAAATTTTATACACCTCAGAAATGTATCACTTTCCTCATACAAATATCACAGACCGTATTACATTCAACCACTCATTTACGACAATTAACACTGTACAGTAAATTAGTAATACTATTGACTGTTCAGAAGTAATTTAGTTCAATAATTCAGCACTGAAAGAAATTAATGCCTCTCGAAGTGTCTCATGGCTGTTTAGGTGTCTCATAGGTAGCCAGAACATTTCAAAGAGAGAGCAGATGTCTCATCGGAAGTGCGACCCTTCGATGAGGGCAAAGTGTCTCAAAGTGCTGCCTGTGTTTTATTAGCAATGATTATGTAGTGGCTTAGTCACCCCTCAACTCTGACCAGTCAGTAAATGTAAGATGTACCAATTTAATTTCTTTTAAAATGTTCCGACTTCGAATAAGAGTTTTACCCTTAGAGACTAAAGTAGAAGCTCATGTAAAACCCCTACCGCACTTAGCCGAATGGAACGAAATGGCGCTGGCAGCATCAGTAGCTCTAACAACTGGTGACCACTAGAAGCTTCTGCTGCTGCTCTCCAGCAGGTTCACCTACATCTGGTGACCTCAGCAGCATCTGCCTCTGCTTTCCAGAACTTTTCCAGAACGTTTCTAATAATTAACAGTGAAACTGCAGGCTACAGGAGCGTCAACCATGTAAGGCAGTGCAATGCTACACTTAATATTTGTAGAGTTTTCTGAGAGACACCAGTTATAAAGGCATCAAACTGAAGCCCATATGTCTCATGGATGAGATACTGTAGCATTTTTGATGAGACACTGAAGCATCTCTAAATCGGGTCTGTAGACACTGGTTTGCATCCTCATTTTGAGTGTCTCATTGATGATGCATCTGCGTGTCTCGGTTTTGGGAAAACGTCAGATGCCCCTACGGTCGCCGAGAAAATAGGGGCCATTATTTCTTTCAGTGAGGAATTTCTGAATTGGAATTAATGGTTTTCGATGAAACGAAGCACTCGTAAAATTTGAACACATCGATTCATTATTCAGTACTAATTTGACAAATTGCTTAGAAACTATGTACTTTGTTCAAACGGAACAACGTTCTATTGGTTGAAAGCGTCAAATTAATTGAAGGAGAAATTGATTCCAACGATGTAGGGCTGAAAGTTGCTGTTTCAATGTGTCAAAATGGATTGGTTAGAATGCTTGATTTTGAAATTATTGTTCAGTCGTCAGTTCATAATAAAACCTAAATTCAAATTAATTCTATCACGTTCAAGGCTTTGTTAGACAAGTACGTGGATCGATTATCCCAGTCTTAATCCTTATGATTTGATATTAATTTGAATTTTTTAGTTTTAGTCAAAAATTGTAGTTACGTCCGAACGTTTTTCCTTTGTTATATTCTCACGATATAACTGCCCTACATCTTTAATTATAAAGAAATCGCTACGAGGAATACTGAAATGCTACGTCTGGCCAACGACTTTCATCTCCTCGAAAAGAACCGCATGTAAAGATATACTCTCGCGGATCAGCGCAACTTCGAGTCAACTCCACAATCTGCCTCTCGTGCCATTTCACGAAACATCGCCTACAACATCTTCTACCACCAAACGACGCCAGCCGATGCCACGCCTTACCATCACCACCAGTTTTCCTCCTCTACATCACCACCACGACGCTGCTGAGGGTCTGCAACTCCAAGTTATCGGATACCACTTTCTCATTTCTCTATCACAATGTACTTCTTGTATTTGGAATCTTAATCATTTTGAATATTATTATTTCTATAGATAGAATGCGGGATCCTAATTAATGTTTATCACTATCGTGGGCTTTTCACTTATTAACAATTAACTGCTGTTCTACCATGTCTGTTCGTAACACGTTTGTTCCCTAAGAGGGAGACGCGCTCGCGGTTCCTCAAAGGGAGTGGGCAACAGGCAGTCTTACGCGGGCAGTCTAACGCGGGGGTTCGTCAAAGGCAGTCAAGGCACTTAGATATTGAAGAGAAACGATACAAAATCATTTAAGCCTATTGGTGTCTACCTCTGCGGTTCATCGCCTTTGGCGATGGACCCGCTTTGTTTTGAACGATTGTAAAAGTGACAATTGACTATATTAATTGGAGATTCGACTTATTCTAATAAGTAGTAAATCCTGATCGTAAAAGCAACCAGCTTCCTCGTACTTACTTCATCAACCAACGCCAAACTGGATCCCGCAGATAAGTTAAATATATTTACTGTGTGTCTAACCAGCTTCTCCCTCAACAGCATTGTGACATGATAGGCGAACCTTTGTAATCTTTCGTGTCTTTAATTTCCTTTGTAAGTTAGGAAGAGGTGATGATAAAGAGATAATATAATAATAAAATGCACATGAATAATAGCCTTCAGCTCTGACCTTACGCTTACCGATGATTACAGAAAATATTTGAATATGACATTAATTAAATAGAAAACATTCCCTCAAAGGGTGGTGGCAGCTCCAATTTGATTAATAAAGGAGTAAAAAATACATGAATGTGGCGAATAGCAATGTCACGACGATTAATAAAGAAAAAGAACACCCATTACGATGACAGCGTGCGCAACGACGAACAAAACAACGGTGGCGACACGATGAAGTAATCCACACCGAAGATCAAAACACTTGGCCAGTTACTGAAGACCTAACGGTAAATTATCAGATGCCCAGGTACCAGCTATTGAGGCTAATTTTCAGGAAAAATGACACCATTTGCATTTTTATTCGAAACAAACAACATAAAATGTTCAACAATGGGTGCAGTTTTTCTGTAAAATAAAACGAATTTCATTCTGTGTCAGATTCCTGCATGGTTAGGAGTTGTTTACACCGATGTTCACGAATGTTTTCGGTGAATGAGATATCAATAGGTAAATTTCGCATAATTTTGTATTTTGACAACTTACTCTGACGAATATTTAAAACATTTGTGTAACACAACTTTTAACTGTTCACACTGTTTGTTTTACTCAAGTATTTTGCCTGTAAAACAATAGAATCTAATGAAAACTTTGTTTTAAACGGTGATTTTGAACAATTTTAAGTTTATTCAAAACTAAACAAAGAAATGAAGAATCATTTCCATTGATTGAAATTAAATCCATTGTAATTGCCTTTATTTAGACCGGCTGGGGCTATATGGTGTAGGGGATAATTACTGCTCGTTCATGTTGACCAAAATAATTACTGCTTGTAACTCTCGAGGCTGAGAGCACATAGTGTGCTCACATTCGATCACTATTGTCGTGAACTTCAAAACGGCCATAAGCAAATTAAAATTCCGTGAAACTCAAAGTTCCAATAGTGCTTAAAATAAACTGTGAACTACCTTCTCTGCCGTGAACTGCTCGAAATCTTCCGCGGAAATGACATGATTTTTACGTAAAGGCATAGCTTGGAAAAAAGTTGTTATTTCTCGGGATGTGCCGTGTGAAGTGAGCACAGCTCGTTGTCTTTGTCTCGCTGGGTCTTGGAGCCGGAAGAGCCATAAACGGTCGGAACTGTGACCGACGGAAGTCCTTTATGGTGTCTTGCCTTTACGAACTTTATGAGCTCCGGAAAGTCCTTGTTTGACTTCCGGGCATTGCTAGTTTTAAGGAAAGTCTGTCACCGACGGAATCAGTACATTATTAGGAGCCTTGCTGTCCTTTTACTTTCCCTTGCTCCGTAGAAGTTTACGGCTTCTGATACTGTAGCTCCTACATTGGTAGTTTGAAGCTACCGCTGAAAATACATCAAGTTGTGTCGATAGTACGACACTACAAAAGTCAACTTTTGTTCGCGTACCGTACGCTGATATTTTCAGGTTTAAATATGAAGCTAATAGCAAAAAAGCCATTGACGCTCAAAATCCTAACAATGATATTGTGGACTTTTACAGAATACCTATTGTTCAACACCACGAAAGTATTATAATGCTACTCATGACTATTATATTTTCTTCAGTATTCTACAGTATGTCTTGAAGACAATTTTCATCGACATCAAGGATCTAGTCAGTCATAGTTTTGACGAGAATAAAAACTTTTTGACCAAAATTATGATAGCTGCTGCTAGCGATCTCAGAAAGTCAGCTGCCTGTGTCCTTTCTTTAGTAGTTTTTAAACTGTAGAGAAATAAAGAATTCTATTTCTAGAAAATAGCTCTTGATTCGTCGATTATATCGAGCAAAAAACATGAGGCTTGCACGTGGAGTGAGTAGAATTTAATAAACCAAGTAAGCTACAAAACAAATTTTTAAATTTTGAAATAAATAAATTTTCAAGCGGTAAGAACAAAGCTTATGAACATTGAAACGGTAAGAATAAAGCTTCAGACTAAAATTCTGGTTTGAACGTTCATTCATTTCTGCTAATTTCAAATTGTTATAATACTGAATTGTAATCCAGTGATGATTACGATTTTCAATCAGTGGAAGGAAGGGAGTCCTCAGAACTTCATGTACAAAGTTTAATTCACCTAATAAGCTCAATTTAGCTGACCGTAATCAAGTCAATGTTCGGTGATGCCATTGTTAGAGTGCGTCGAGAGAGGGAAGCTAATGTCATACGAATAGGTTAGAGATTAATCTGGGCTGGTCTGCATTTACTGTTAATTTATGTGGTTAAATTTCAATGGCAACAATGGTTCCCTACGCGTTTTACGTGTATGTTAAGATAACAACAATTATATGTCTCGATGAAAAGATAAATTCACAATCTGTTTCCCTGAAAAAAACCTGCGAATGCATTTCAACTGATGTTTGTTCAACGCAAGGGCATGTTACCATTTCTGAATAATGAATACTCTTATGCGTCTCCGCCACGTAGAAGACTGATGAAAAGAACCAAAGAAGTTTTCACTGTTCTCCTCACAACGTTTTGCTGATTTAAATTTGGTAATAGGATAAGCAGCCCCGAATCGTCAACCAGTGCATGAAATAGCGATGATAGTCATCATTTTTTAAAAAACCCTTTTGCACATCTGTTACGCGAAAGACGCAAAGAATTCATATATGTTAAAAGAATTAATGCAAATTTAAGGTACTGCTGGTCAGGTAGCACGTTTATTGGCACGTGTTTCAGAGAAAACGTTCTGGCTAAGTATAGTAACTAAAGGATTTAGAGAGAATAGGTGAGAAAAAATGACACTCCCATTATGTATTTCAGAAAAATTTAGCGAGACAAGAACTTGAAAAAAATACTCACTCGAAGAAATCACC
>JACJUY010002161.1:29868-42588 GCA_014220935.1 Platorchestia sp. MABIK
ATTTCACACGTTCAGTCTTCATCATAAGAGGGAACATCAAGAATAACGGACTCGTATACTTACAAAGCCAGCTACAATCAAGAAGCTCGGTCCGACGCTATCGGCTTCATTTATAAACTAACAGTGGACATTTCAAACACCTATTATATCTCTGCACTACACAACTTATTAATACGTGAGAAAATGTGCATCTCAACCAGTTTAAAAAATTTTAGGATTTCCTCCTGACCGACCGCATCCCTTGTAAACACTTTACACGCAGTGACTCGCGGAGGAAACAGGACGATAAAAATGTCCTAACGCATGTCGATCTTCTTCACCGACGAAGCTACTTGTGCAGACAGGTGTTTGATAAGCTATAAAATCAGTGTGTTGCGTTTCCCATGCGCTGCGTATCTTATATACGAGTACCTTGCTAAGAAGTGATCCCGATTAGTCTTGCAATATTCTAGAACTTCGCAGGTAAACTACTGGCATTTGCCTGAGCTAGTTGATTTTATATGTACAGAATAGCTAAGATAATATTCGATGGAGCTCCAAGGACATCTAAAAACGTTTATTTGTCGTTAACACTTAGCTTGTAAATGAATTGAAGGAGACATTAGTGTCATTCTTCTTCTCGTAGATCCCGATTAGTTATAAGCCATTTCCAAAAACATCTCATCGATTTATCTGCAGTACATATACGATTCATAATCTTCATGCGGTAAAACTTTCGTAGCTATGTGACGCTGAAAATGTACCAAAAGTCAGTCCCAATTAAGAGCAAACCAATGCGATTCAATCTTTTTATCTGGATAAAGATCCACCGATAGGGGTGAAGGGTATCACATCCATCGATGGGTGTGATCAACAGAGACTTCAGGGTGTCTCAGATAGATTAGATGGATCCATCCCTTCGTCGTGCTACACGTTCTCTAGAATAATTTCTATTGCATCCTTTACCGGCATGTTCTGAAAAGGGATTCGATTTCCAACGAAGCAATTTAAGCCGTTTAGAACTTTTCTTCACACCATTAGGGGACATAAACGTTTGGGTATCACATCACTAGTGTGTCATGGCAGTTTTACGCTCAATTACCGAGACTCGCGAACTTATTGAAAGCAAAGGAAGACCAGTTTGATTCGGATGTATTTCAACATTACAAGCCCCGATTCGTAGAGACTTTCTAATGTCTTAAAGCCCAGGTTAGTGTTCACGACATCGATTGTAGTAATGATTTTATTGAGTTTTCCTCATAGTTCCACAACGAGATTAGCTTATAGTTTTTTGAATTTTGAAGTGTCGCTCGTTATGAGGTAAGTACAACATTATTCAATTTTTTTAGTTTTGCCTACTGCTGAATGACATTCCTAGTGGATTGTTTTTTGATACCGTCAGGAATCCTTGCCGCATCAAAGTCAGGTTCATTCCTAACCAAATGCTCCCTTTTACGCTGTAAGACTTGCTGTTACTTCATTTCGAGATGAAGTTTTCTTATAAAGTGGATCAAGATTCAAAGAAACATGAAATTTATAGCCCAAATTGCTCACCGCTTTTTGATTGCTACAAGTTTTACGCAGGAGTAATTAGTTCCATTCTCTAAAAAATTTAAGTATTCAGTTGTCGTTACATATTATTATCGGAGATTCCGTAAAATTCTGCTAATATTGGCATCGCTTGGTCGACTTTCAATTTTCTATATCACTTTTGCATTAAACATCATGTGTCTCCGATGATTTGCTCCATTCTAAAGCTGTCTGATCCTTCTGAAGGGTGATTTCTTCGAGTGAGTATTTTTTTCAAGTTCTTGTCTCGCTAAATTTTTCTGAAATACATTATAGGAATGTCATTTTTTCTCACCTATTCTCTCTAAATCCTTTAGTTACCATGCTTAGCCAGAACGTCTTCTCTGAAACACGTGCCAATAAACGTGGTACCTGACCAGCAGTACCTCAAATTTGTATTAATTCTTTTAACATAAATGAATTCTTTGCGTCCTTCGCGTAACAGATGTGCAAAAGAGTTTTTAAAAAAATGATGACTATCATCGCTATTTCACGCACTGGTTGACGATTCGGGGCTGCTTCTCCTATTACCAAATTTAAATCAGCAAAACGTAGTGAGGAGAACAGTGAAAACTTCTTTGATTCTTTTCATCAGTCTTCTACGTGGCGGAGACGCATAAGAGTATTCATTATTCAGAAATGGTAACATTCCCTTGCGTTGAACAAACATCAGTTAAAATGCATTCGCAGGTTTTTTTCATGGAAACAGATTGTGAATTTATCTTTTCATCGAGACAAATAATTGTTGTTATCTTAATATACACGTAAAACGCGTTTGGAACCATTGTTGCTATTGAAATTTAACCACATAAATTAACAGTAAATGCAGACCAGCCCAGATTCATCTCTAACCTATTCGTATGACATTAGCTTCCCTCTCTCGACGCGCTCTAACAATGGCATTACCGAACATTGACTTGATTACGGTCAGCTAAATTGAGCTTATTAGGTGAATTAAACTTTGTACATGAAGTTCTGAGGACTCCCTGCCGTCCACTGATTGAAAATCGTAATCATCACTGGATTACAATTCAGTATTATAACAATATGAAATTAGAAGAAATGAATGGAGAACGTTCAAACCAGAATTTTAGTCTGAAGCTTTATTCCTACCGTTTCAATGTTCATAAGCTTTGTTCTTACCGCTTGAAAATTTATTTATTTCAAAATTTATTTATTTATTTAGTAGCTGACTTGGTTTATTAAATTCTACTCACTCCACGTGCAAGCCTCATGTTTTTTGCTCGATATAATCGACGAATCAAGAGCTATTCTCTAGAAATAGAATTCTTTATTTCTCTACAGTTTAAAAACTACTAAAGAAAGGACACAGGCAGCTGACTTTCTGATATCGTTAGCAACAGCTATCATAATTTTGGTCAAAAAGTTTTTATTCTCATCAAAACTATAACTGACTAGATCCTTGATGTCGATGAAAATTGTCTACAAGACATACTGTAGAATACTGAAGAAAATTTAATAGTCAAGAGTAGCATTATAATACTTTCGTGGTGTTCAACAATAAGTATTCTGTAAAAGTCCACAATATCATTGTTAGGATTTTGAGCGTCAAAGGCTTTTTTGCTATTAGCTTCATATTTAAACCTGAAAATATCAGCGTACGGTACGCGAACAAAAGTTGACTTTTTTCCAAGCTATGCCTTTACGTAAAAATCATGTCATTTCCGCGGAATATTTCGAGCAGTTCACGGCAGAGAACGTAGTTCACAGTTTATTTTAAGCACTATTGGAACTTTGAGTTTCACGGAATTTTAATTTGCTTATGGCCGTTTTGAAGTTTGTGGTGATCCCAGCGGCAAGCCGCGGACCTCCACAAGACCTGAGAAAAGCTGCCTCCAGACTANAAAACATAACAAACCCGTCACATCTCTTGAATTAACGTGAAAGAACGATATGATCGACTAGAGAACGTAATACGGTGATGCATCGGGATTCGTATTACACAACCGTAGCAAAATACGGTCAAACCGAAGAAGTTAAGCTGGCTTAAATTGAAAAAATTCGTGACGCAAAGGTCAAACCTGAGATAGGATTCCTTCATGAATGTATACTGCAGACTTGGTTCATGCCATTTTCAAGCTTTGTGTTCACGGTTGCAGCAAAGAAGAACTATCATGTTTGCGGCGTTACTATCAACTATCAACTATTACAAACAATTGGATGCAGCAGTATGTTTCATGACTGTATCCGTAAAACTTAAAAAATGAACCATATCAGCAGTGCCTTCTTCTCTGGTCAGAGCTTGTCTCCTGTCCTAATTCTGAAATAAAACCAACTATTTAGAGGTACATTTTACTCACCAAACTCACTCAGCCAAACAGATAAACGCTCACCAACACAGTAAATGTTTGAATAACTCTGTTTTCTCATTTGTGGATGTTTATTTTCAGTTCCTAAAGAAGCAAGCTTATACAGCCAAAAATTTCCGAGTAAATAAGAATAAACTTGCAGCGTACAATAAAATTGTATTTGAAATCATAATTTGAAATATACTTCATGAAAGTCTTACAACAGTACAAGTAGGTAGAAATAAATCATTACTTTGATCATAGTTCGACATCTGTATATTCCTTCGTTTCAGAAAACGTGTACCGAATTAATTGTGATTTCTCCTAATTAGAACAAGGAACAACTTTTTAGTCTAACACCATAAAGACCAAAACTAAAACTAGAAACTTCCTAGCTAGAAGTATAAATTTTTCGGATACCCAAATCAGAATTACGATGTTAAGGTTTCCCACAATTGACTATGATTCAGCGACTAGGTAAATTTGATAGAAAAATCACGGCTTTTGACAGCATTTTCATCATTTATACACATTCAGATTTCTTCGAAAGCATTCAATAACCTACATTGAATTTAACCTTAAATGTGCGCGTATAAGTGAAGAAATAACGTTTTTTAAATGTTGATGAAAAATTTGAAGTATGTAAAACTTGTCAGTAGTTTTGGAATTAGTTTCTTGTGTTGTAAACGAGACTCTCATGAACACTATACTAGAAAATCCAAGGTAGATATCATAGTATACTAGAAAACCGACTGTAGATATCATACTATACCGGCACCAAATAAAGTGGATTTAAAATTTTTCGTAGGTGAAATAGCTTGTAAGATTGTATAATCAATGTACCAGTTAAATAATGGAAATTTCTAGCAATTTCGACAAAGGCGAAAGTGTCACACCATTTCAAGAGGATCAACTTTTTGTAGCTCGAACAGAAAAATGTTTAAGAAAATTCACAGCAGAGAGCTTACAGACACTCTCATTGTTTGTGCATGTTTTGGAACTAAGAGGATTTTCTACAACTGAATTACTCTTCGTGTGTGTATTCTAAAACCAGATTGAAGCTCCCCGACTTGGTGTATTCAAAATAGAAACCAAATACTTTAAAATGAGTATTCACTGTTCATTCCCGGCAATATGTAAAACGGGAACATTTTTCAAATCTAATTAACTTTATCAACTCATAGAGTGAAATGAAAAATCAGGTAGTATGAGGGTTCTATGGTAATGATCTCATATATTGCATCATACAAATAGTTTGTTTACCATGAAGGAAATTAGTGGGCTGCACTAAGAATGTATCACCCCATTTATGAACGTTTCATTTACAAAATATAGAAATTGTAAAAACATGAATGCCCAACATTTTATTTGTCATTGAACAGATCGTACCTGCTTTCACTTAAAGTGGAACGTAAAATCCACATTTACAAGTTTTTAAATCGTAGTTTGTAATTCGCAAAATACCACTTTTCACCTTTTCTGCTTCACTAAAATAACTATTATCCTAAAATACCACTTTTCGCTATTTCGTTATTTTACACTCAAGAGAATTTTCGAGGCAATTCGAATAAAAAAATGTGAATTTCAAGATCATGAAATACTGACAGTGCTGCAAGGAACCGTTGAAAATTTTGGGTAAAATTGTGTATCTGAGTTAATAGTGACAGCGAAAATGGCCATTCGTTTACATGTGGCAGAACACTCCGGAAGTCATTTTTGCTCAAATCTTTTTTGTATTCCACGCAGTCTAAGGAGCGTTCTCTCGCTAAGAAGTGTTTTCTACATTTTTGTTCATTAAGACGGTTCCCAGACAATTATTTCAACAACACTTAGTGCAAGAGATTACCGAATTTCGAATATTTTTAATCGTCATGGACCAACGAGTTTCGAATCGAAATCAATACTACTGTTTATACTGTTAACAGCGTAATCTAGGAATTTACGGGTAAATTTTTTAGGTTTCGTATTTTTGCATTCTTTCAGACGGTGAAAATGACCCTTAAAGTATGAACGTTAATTTGTATACATGGTTTTTAAGTCTGGTATATTAGATTGAATAATGTAAAGCAGCATGGACTCCTTGAAAGTGGCTCTCCCAAAAATTTTATTTATTGTAAAACGCACAAAAATTTCCACGGACACGAATTCTTGATCACACCTGAAATTCCGCAGTAAGTGGAACAATTATTAGAACTAGAATACACACTCGTGAAAAGGCGAACATCAATAACTCCAAGCCAAAATAAAATTAAGGTTTGAGATGTCAGGACCAATCCATCGTTTTCAGAGACTCTTCGAGGATAAAGTAAGAGAGAATGCAAAATCAAGATCTGTCTTACTTTGACCGTCCATGAAGCTCTGGAACATATCCCCATTGTTTGACATTATTTTATTGGCGGTGACAGAATTGGTATTGGTTAAGCGTCTGTTGATGTGAAAGTTGTGTAAGAAAATTTTATTTTCAGCCATGTGAGAGTACCAAGTGCACTTTCAGGACAAGTGCCCTACAAGTCCATAGTGCTAAGAGACATACCATTGAAGCTTAGTAAGATAGAGCGTGGGCCTGGAAAAGCCAACTGTGTGGGTGTTGGAGGTGGCAGTCTGACATAGATTATCTCATAGCCTGCACAAAACATGAAGATGTTCTCTGTCTAGCAGAATACTGGACAAAAAACAAATTTTACTGGCCGGGATATTGAGTGATGAAAATTATAGGTGTCTGAAAACGTAAGACGACAAAATCAAAGAGTACGTCAGAGTTGAACACCCATCTTCAGAACCCCTTATAAAATAACAGTACTAATTATTCATCGGGATATTCATGTTACCATCATTTATGGCCGAGTGATCATTTCCAAGACGACAATGTTTCCGCAGAATGCTTCGATCCATGAACCAGCTTTTCTAACATTTTATATCATTGTTGCACTACAGCCATAAGTGAAAGATTTTGTCGACCGGACTAATCTGTGTGCTGGCTATTTTTCTTCGCTCGGATCTATGATGGAGCTTAACCATAAGAAGTTTGAGCGTACAGCATCAAGCACCGGACGCTGTGGGCTGAAGCTTTACTTGAAAAATACTAACACATGATTCTGGCCAGGGAAAACAGAACGTTGTGTCGCCAAATCGACAGAGAAATGGTTGCTATAGCCAGCTCTGTCGCTACGTCGGATAAAAACACGCGAAAATCCGGATGCTGGGATAACAGCGGTGCTAAGATCATTAAAATTGACGCAACCTGAGTGGGGCCGATTATCCAACCGGAAAATTCATTTACCTATCGCACACCACCGAACGTGTGCTAGTCTACCGATCACCGATAGAAGCATTTCATGTTGACCCTCTCGCCGGACTAAAACATAAGAAATACCATATGATTACGAGGGCCCGATGTGTTAGTGTAGCATGGGGCGATTCGTAGTCCTGAGGGGGAAGTTCACCATGCAATTTGCCCAAAAACAATGTTCGATCTCTATGCTTCAGACTGTTTTCTTGAGAACTTCATCCATCCCAACATGGTCAGAGCTCTGTTCGGAATGCTCACTGTGTTCATTGAAGCATCAGCATCGTGAGCAAACGGAACACCTCGAACAAATCTTAAAGTATAGAGGTATTGACATCTCATTTGATGTTTTCTATCCGGAAGTCTCGAGATCATTTTACCTTCGTGAGGTATCTTAAGAAGCTAGAACTGTGGTCGGTTTCCCCCTCCACCCATTTTGCATACACGCGACACTGTTCGTCAGGAGGAATAGTTGAAAATTCCCGAAGTTTGAAATTTATGAATGACGTTTAAATTGCCAGTCCCACTATGGACGGCCACCAGCATTCAGGCCATGAGCGACCCAATCTTTCCATCGCGAAAAATTTTGCAACCTTTCAGAAATGCTACCAAAATGTCCTTTTGTGAAACCAGGGTTTTTCATAATTAATATTCCAATCATAAAATCAGAGGACTTTGCAAGAAGTGCTCCAGAGTAAACTTCTTTCCCAGAAAAAATGTTTGTTTATGTTTCCTTTTTTGAAGCATTGTATTTGCAACGCAAAAAGTGGAGCTGAAATAGGTAAATTCGTTTCGCTACTGGGAGTTGTAGCAAAATTACTGTTGTAAGAAGGATATGTGATAAGACAAAGAGACACAATTATGAGCATGTGATAGATTCGTGACCCAAGTATGGTAAATTAGCTTGGTTGTTCGACAAGCGCATTTTTCGGAAAGTTGCTCTAGAAACCCAATTTTAGTCTAATCTATCCATGGTGTCGTCATTTGTATGAAAGTTAGAAGGACATTTCGTGCATGCTATTGTTACCTATATAGATCGACTGTGCAGAATTTTTTCTAGCGGCGTTTAACGGTTGCTAGTTAAACTCCAGTTGATTTTTCCCCATTTTGTCATTTACATATTTGTTCCGTACTTAATTGCTTTGTATTTCCGCGTAGACTAAAAGTCTTCCTGACTAAGAGCCTTTCAAGAATGTTTTTGAGCATGTGAGTGACGAAACAAATTTAGTATTCATGCCAGGATCGCAAACAATATCCCCAACATTCCATTTCTCATAAATTTGAGATCAAAGGGAATTTCAAATTGTATCGTAGAGTTGCTGTACTTAGTAGATAGATTTTCTCGACACTGGTAGAATCGCGTACCGTCAGCCTTTAAAACAAACGCATACATTTTTTCATGTGATATTCATCGAATGAGACGGTCCGGAGTTCAGCTTCGGGGTAAGTAATGCCAGCTTTGCTCAAGGTGCCCAAGACGGTTTGCTTCAAAAACCTTGTAACTCCGCGTGACAGCCCCCGAGCACATTAGCATGAGAGTGAGAAGCGACAACGTAAACCGGCGGTGCAATACTGAGTTTTCGCGCGACATCTTGGGGGTTCTTGATGATACATGGAATACAGGCTAAATTTTATATCTTATAAGAAGTACCGACTTCCAACTAAAATCCATTTATCACTCCAACTGTCGTAAAGACATCTCACGCACTGATAGTACAAGGCGCTTATTGCACCTTGGTGCAATGGATGCAGTGATAGAAATTATGACTATCAAATTGAAACCGTCAATGACGTCAGGAATTGCAATTTGAATTTGCTCAATTATGGTTTTTAAACGATTTTGTGAACGACGTACGTTTATCCTCTTCTACAATGTATACAAATGCTTTCTTAAATTATCCAGATAGGACAAGAAGTAAGGTCGTTCAGATGATAGACATTTGCCCTACCAGGTACAGCCCTCCAACTCGTCGCTTCCCGTGTAAGTTTTCAGTAAGAGAATGACTTTGAAAATCCCTATAGTTTCATTTAATTTTTCTTATGCAAATCGGTGTTAGTACTGAACATTGTAAAATTTTCGCCACAAAATTTTGTTTCTCAGCTCTCCTATGCTCCAGTTCTTGAGGTCTTTTGGGTATACTTTGAGCTCTTGTTTGTTTCACGGAGTTAATATATAACTCTAAAAACTCGATTAATGAAACGAAGTGACATTTCTTTTCCTATTTCTCAACCTCACAAAATTTTTCTTAACCTTGCGCCTGTAATAACTTCTCGGAAACATGTTCAGAGGATATACGACACCTATATTCAAACAACGCATGCAAAAACTTAACAAATTTGCTCTGGCCTTCATCTAAATTGAGCTCATTTCAGCTATTCACTTCATTTGAGTAATCGTTCTTTGCAAAGTCATCAGTTATCCTTTGAATAATTTTGACAGTTGCTTCAAACTTACCAGTCCGATAGTAACATCTCGTTTGAATAAAATGTAATCCACAGGCATTTGTATAAACTAGATCTAATGCCCGATCCGTTAATTTCTTACGGCTGCAACAAAGCCTACTAAGTGGATGGTCTTTACTAACTGGTTAAAATGATTATCTTGAGCTTTCGTTCGTTTACTTCGAATATTGGATCATTTTCGTATATTCTTTAGGTGAGTAATTTGAAAGAAATTAATCATTGCTTTTTCTCCAGAGAAACAAATTACAACTTTTTTATAATTACGAAAATGTAGTGCTGGTCCCTTTTGTTGGCATTTAGATAATTAGAAAAGTAGTGTCCTTTTTCGTTGGATGGATAGAGTCGGAACACATTATCTCATCAAAGGGCGTCACAAAGATGTCCAGCTGCAAAGAAAAGAGTAGGAGTTCCCCATCCATCCCTGTAATTTTACATTACTTCTTTATGTGCATCCTAGCTGCAGAATTTAGTAGTGCATCTCTCAAACTTTGATTTTATTGAAAAAAACATCACTAAACAAATCTGGTGAACATCCTGGAATAATTTAAGTTCCTAATTAACGTCGGATTGTGAGGTATAGGTCATGGAATAAAACGACTGATCACTCAAACATGAAGAAAAGTGTTGCAGGGGAAATTTTCGAATGACTAAATCTTTATCAACCTTAAATTTTACTCGCCTCTCAATTGGTAAAATTGCGTTTAATTATTCGTTCGCAGTACATGATGTTTTATACTTGATTGTTCAGTGTTGAAAATATTGCACAATTTAATCCGTTCATTTAAAATGTACATGTATATATCTCTTTTTAAGCTTTTTGAGCATTGGACTTTTCAATGTATCTGTGGTATCTTTCAGTTAGAGAGAATCAAATATACACGCATCACCAGTAAAATGGCAGCAGAAAATAATTTAGTACCTTACAAAGGGATGAACCACATTATCTATCTGAAGAAATTTGATTTTGTTCATTAGTTGCATATACGAGTTTGAGCAAATGGTACAGTACATTATAATTTTTTACTTCAAATTTGCTCCACCTTAATAGCAAGAGTTGAGTTTATAATTTTGAATCTATTGCATATATGAAACAGATATATTGAAATCAATGCACAAGCTAAAATTATGTATTTTTCACGTTATGTCTTCTTTTGTCAAAAACATCGTTGGCAATTAACACTAAAATAAGGGAACCGTAAATTAGATAGAAATCTTCACATTATTAAAACTGATTCATTTACGACACATGGTCAAAACATGTAGTTTAGATAAGATAAACTGTCATCCACCAAATTTTACTGAAAATTTCACTCGCACACAAGAATCCTGAGGTACAATTCCGATTAGATAAACTGTCATTCAATAAAATTTAACTTTAAATGACAACCCTGTTAAAATCAGTGGGCTCTAAGTACGGAAATGTTTATATTTCAGCATTCATAAGGAATTGATTTATCTTTTTATGCGCCCGCACTCCAGGGATGTTAACATAATCGAACAATATCTACAAACTGGGATTATCTAATTAATTGGAAATTAGAGAGGCACAAAAATAAATGGACTTGAGCAATAATAATGTATAGAGCGTGGGGACACTCGAACTGTGCTCGTCATATTACGTTAAAAACATTCCTAATGTAAATGATGTCAGGAAGCAAAAAGAAATTTGTTCCCTTCATAAAATGTACGTGTTTGAGAGAGCTCAATAAGTAGCTCATCATTCACCGTAGTTCTTCGCTAGTGAATGAAAGAAAATGCAATACAAATTAGTCAACTTTTTTTTTTGGGAATTGAAGTGACAATAACAAGAATTACGTGAGCAAACTATTGTGGGCCCATCTGAAAGAAAAAGAGAATCAGCAAAAACGATGCCTGATTTTCTAAATATTTTGACAGCAGTTTTGAATAAAATTCAACATCTGTAAATTCATTCCTCCGTAAAATTTTCATTGAAACTTCTGTGTTTTGTGAGTAAGTGATCGTAAAATGCATAAATGGGATGCAAGTATTTGTAAATTCGCAACACATGATTTTTTTACTTTCAACCTTTTATTGTGCTTTCCCTTTTAATGATTAATGCTTCAAGGTCAGAAGTCTCCTATCGTGATACCACACAACAGACCCAAACAAGTTCTGCAGTGGGGGGATCTATTACACTCGAACTAGGCCTGCTCGCCGACCGCAGACATGCTGTCATTCCACCTGGCCTTTCGCCTACGCAAGTTCAGCACAAATACTCTTAGTACTAACTTAAACACGGCTCAAAAACGCGCAACACAGTACATACGCACTACACAAAAGACCGACATAAAAGAGCTGACACAAAAGCACATGCCTGACACACACTATCCATGACTCCTAGTTCAACTACTGGCGCTAAAGAGCATTACGCAACACTATTTTCTATGATTTAATCATTCTTCACAGAGTCATTTATGTATCTCATCTTTCGTGGATTTCGGTAACATTTGGAGGAAGATGTTTCTTTACATTAGATAGAGACCAATAAGGTGTTGTGTTCTGCATATGTGAGGAGCATAAATTCCTTAAATATATCTATTTTCAAAGACTGTTTCTTTCACTCTCCTTTCTACGTTCTGTTGCTGTTTTATACGACCTTTATTCGACTTGTTTGGTGGAGGCTCGCTGGTGCTCAGCGACAGGTGCGACACATTATTTTTCCAGTCTGGTTGTTCCTGTCATCTTTATTGAATTCACCTATATTGTTTTTCTACCATAATAACCTCACGAGGAAAATAATGGCGATACTGTAAGTGGATTACGATACTTAGTTGGGACTGATTCTAAATTTAGGCTCTGTAGTCAGTCCCAGCCTACTTTTCTCTGGTGAGCATGTGTAATCCATGAAGACAATTTTAGTACTACTGTAGGTTGTATAAAGAGCGCCGACAGCAATTCTTATCGTTTACTTAGTTCTTGATTTTCTTTCGCCTTACAATTGGTTTGCACCGATTCCTGATTTGCGTAACAGAAACGGCAACCCTCCATGTTCTAATCTTTCATGATAAAGATAGCAGGCTGAAGTGCTTCTAGTTGGCTCCTGAAAATCTATTCATTTACAAAGACGAGGCGGTGAATTTACCAGAGGTTGGA
>JACJUY010002161.1:96476-115153 GCA_014220935.1 Platorchestia sp. MABIK
ATAGTCAGGACTCACATATGTTCGTTGAGATCACACTGCATCACTCAAAAAGCTATCACATTTGTAGTTATTTACACACATTGTAAAATTGCAAAACTTTCAATGAAATACACTTTAAATGAGAATCCTTCCAAGCAAATACTACATGTGTTTTTGTCACCCATGTAAAACTTTTGTCATGTTGAAAAATAAATTCGTTTCACAAATATTTTCCATGTCTTGATAAACGATATTTATAACTTCATTTAGAACATCAATAATTGGAAAAATAAACTCTTCAATGCTTCCCACACTTTCAATTGTACCAATCGTGTGAGGTCGTCATTGTCATCAATGCGTTCAGAACAAGGTTTGTCACGCTTCTTATCCATGCCCTTCACTGCACAGTTACTCGAATATGACGAATGCTGAATATAGATTTCTATGAACCACTAATTCATGAACAACTGAATTACAATGTGTTGTACCACAAATTATGTCTACTCTTTATGTGATGGGAGTATGAAAGCCGTTTATCTACGCGTAGTTCGGGTAAATTTAAAGCGCAGGGAATGTTTTCTTTTCGAAAATATAGTTGTTGAAACCCTAATAAAACAAAAAAAAATGGTAATACGTTTGCTTCTGTTACTTAATTGAATTTAACATAACGTAAATTGCATTCTTGCTGTTGATAGATAAGCAATGAATGTCCTAACCATGAAGGGCACTGCATCTACTTCTCATCACGCAGTCACTAAATTCAAAACTAGCGCGAACCACTCCTGAGTCACGCTGCGGCCCGTGGCTGCGGCCGAGCTTAACATATCGCACACAAGACGTCCGACTTCAGGGCTGCATTAGCAATAAACCGATTAGTCGTTAAAATTACCCCTCTGAAATACAAATATTCGTGTTTTTGACATTTTTAAAAAGCTTTCTTCACACAACTGCATTAGTTTCGGTAAATAAAACTATACTTTCTGATTTTTTTCAGTCGATTGATGTCAAAAACGTATTTTGCAATCAGACTTAACAACCACACACGCTACGTTCATCGTGCGGCCGTTCAACAAACAGGCAGTTTATCATTACTAGATCATTACGGTTTTATCGAGCATGAAATAGCTGAAAAATGCATTTACTCTTTTCGATACGAGTTTTGTGTCAAGTATGCGTAACTGTTCAATATATAGACATTCATTGCTATGGTAACAAATAACAAACGATTTTAGCATATTTTTTTGAAAAAACTAGACCTTCGAAACTCATGGGACGACTGAAAAAACAAGAATTATGAACCTGTGATTACAGTAATTCTGAATATACATATTATTGTAACGTATTCACATTTCTTGATATCTGTCAAATATATCTGCACTCATTAATGACTGAAATAACTATTCACTAACTAAATTGATACATTTTTTTATATTAAATAACCAAATGTTTGGGCAATAATAATTTATATTTTAACAAATATTATTAAATTACGAGACTTTTAATTATTATGAGATATTTTCCACTTATATGAATATCATAAATATATACACTGTTAGTTAATCATTATAAATAAAACTATTTCCTACATTGTCTCAATAACAAGTTGATATCTTAAATAAGTATATCTTTTTTCGATATTGTCTTGTTATTAGAGTATTATTGTTATCCACGATTCCAATATCAGGTCAATAAATAATTATCAACCCAATATTGGCCCAATAATTTCTTGCTACCTGGGATGGTCGACTATGCTTTTTAGCAGAGATTTATATAATGGTACATACATACATCGTCTAGCTAAATTAGGAATACGTAAGACTATTTCTTATAACATGATATAGAAATAGCTTATCCTAAAACAGCACAGGAAAACAGTCTTGGAAAAGCAAAGCACAGGAAAACAGTCTTGTTCTTCTTTTTCTTCTGACGGGGCTGAGTCTGGTTCTGGTTGGTTGGGGTTACGGGACAAGAAGTCGGCTAAATGGTTCTCCGCTCCGAGGATATGTTCCGATTTAAATTGGAAGGCTTTGAGTATGTTATGCATCATTTTGAGAGTGTCATTAAACCTCTCCACTCTTCCGTTTACGTGGGTATGATAGAGTGGAGTTCGATGATGTTGAATCCCATTTTCTTTAGAAATTCTTCAAAGCACTCGGCCGTAAATTGCGTTCCGTTGTCAGCGGTCAAAGTTCTCGTGTATCCGGTCCAAGTTCAGATTTCATTGAGCGCTTCTGTAATAGTATCTGCGTCAATGTGTTGTAAGGCCTTAGCGTCTGCATATCGGGTTGCCTGATCAACTACCGTAAGAATGTATCGATTGCCGCGACTGGAAGAGGGTTGAATTGGTTCTATGATGTCTACACACAGATCATATACTAGAAGATACCCAACTTATCACTAAGTGAATTTCAGCTCTGACAACAATGACGTAGATGCGAATTAGCCAATGACGGAGCCAAGAAATTGTCACGTGATCAAAAATCGTCACGTGACTTTGTTTTCGGTTAGTGCGGCTGTGACTTGCGACGTAGCTACAACAGTAAAAATGGCTTCTTGCGCTCGCTTAAAAAAGTGCTCGATGTTTGATTAAATTCAACCGTGTTGCAATGCAGCGTTGAAGATGGATAATATATCCGGAATATCGGAAAAATCAAGTGTGTGTGTGCAGGGAATTCTGTTGTTCAGACTATAAAACCATGTTGTCTCCCGTCAGAAATGCCAGAAAGATTTTAATTAAAATCTTAGCAGTTCCTTGACGAGCTCTGCAAGACTAAGGTAATGCAAAACTTATAGTAGCATCATTTTCCCTAATTAACCTACTGAATCAAAGCTTCATAAATTGATAGTTTCTTATTACCCACTGCTTGAAAAAAGAATAGCTTTTTAATTACGCCAAAATAGCATGGAGCAGATGAAGGAAAATGTTTAAATGTGCTTCAACTTTTATAATCAATAAAACAAGGCTAGCAAAATATAACATTTGTAGCTGGTACTAAACTAATGAAAACATTAGATAGCCCAAAAATTTAACTGACACAAAGGTTAGCATATCATATTCTTTTTATGCAAAAGTTTGTTACAAAGGCCATTCTAAAAGAAATTATTTTTAAATTGAATAAATAAATTCTAATTGAAATGTCAAAAATTGGCTGTTTTACTATTTATTTTATATATGCAATAACTGTTTGTTTATATTAAATTAACACAGTCAAACTACCTCATTAGTATTATTTTGAATAAGTTACTGTTACACACTTTGAATGTATATCCATTGTCTTTTTACCTAAAATTTTTCAGTTTGCTGGAATGTAAATAATTTTAAAATTTTCACGTATTCTATGTTTTTTAGCTCAGCATAAATAATCTGACTAATTATAAGATTTTCAAAAATAATTTATGCTTAGTTATAACGTAGAGTAATCATTATGCTATCATGATTTCTCTGAATAACCCTGCATGATCTATTTCAGAAATTGTTTTGCTTTTAAAGTTCTGTTATTTTCCCATTGCTCATTGCTTGTATAATCATTTAAAAAAATCTGCACTTCTGCACTTTTGTAGCCTTGTAGAGAAATAATAGTGTACCTACTCTGACTTTACTTAGCAGTAAAATGAATGATTCAGGTTTGAGTGCGTCAACATCTTTTCTTAAATCTGGTCACTTTCAAAGGTGGCTTTCAATGCAATGAAAAGTGATCAAACAAAGTTGTTCACAATAGCCGGCCATTCAGAGTTGGCCACCAATGGTGACCATACAAAGTTTACATAGAATTTGCCTTAGAAAATTCAAGGTGAAAAAACACAATCAAGAGGTCTTTCTGACCAATTTTGTTCAGGTTAAATGGAATTTCTATTTTTATGAACTTTACTCTCAAATTGAAATTTGACTTGAATTGAATGAACAGAAAGCCAGTTAAAATGAATAAAGATTGTTGAGATGAAGAATGTTCTCATTGAAATTAGTAAATTTACAAATTGAAAAAGTGAAGTACATTTTAAAATCAGATTATGTTAAAATTGAAAATTACAGTAATTTATTGCTTTACATAATTAAGAAATGTCACTTTTAAAAATTGTCGTGTAGGCAATGATGGGTACTATTTAATTCATATAAATCCAAAATTTGTTGTATTCTAATGTGCTGAACAATACGCAGCATTTTTGAAGGAAATCCTATGTGCACTGTTATTGTCAAAAAAGAAACAGCAAATATTTTGTTTTAAAACATTCATAAACATTGCACCTAATAGGCATAGTAGAATGTGCTAGTCAATAACATGTTATTTAAATTTTTCTTTTTTCATGATTAGATCTATTATATTTTTGAGTGTCAGCCGTGAAAATTTCATTAGGATCTGTGCAACGGTTCACAAAATACCGACGATAGATGCTGGGTAATGGGATGATTTAATATAATTATTAAATCTATAATTATATGATTAATTTGCACCTATAGGGGCAAAAATAACTTATTTCTGATATCTCAAAGGGATGTGTTTTTAAAATGGTGTGGATATTCATGAATGAGAAGCCAACCAACCCTGAACCATACATTGCGTTTGGATAATTTGCAATCATTGCCAGATTATATGGATTATTTATTAGGAGCCTAATGACTCTTACATTCCTGGGGATTTTTATTGAATGGTACTTTGCCCAAATGAGTATATTACTCATTCCCTTTTACTTGCTCTGTGAAATCATGTAATGGTGGTGGAGCCTTAAACACAGGAAATATTAAGGTTGCTGGAAGTGCTACTTATTGGATAGTGGGCTTCAATTTTATTCAAGAAAACATATCACTCTTCTTAATTTCTTCCTGTATTTCTCCATCAGCTGCTAGTGTTGAATTTCCTGCTCCTGATGCTGGGGTATCGAAGCCTGCCACTCCTGGGCATCGAGGCTTGCCACTCCTGGGGCATCGAGGCTTGCCACTCCTGGGGCATCGAGGCTTGCCCCTCCTGGGGCATCGAGGCCTGCCACTTGTGCAATTAGGCGTGCCACCAGTGACCAGCTAACAATGCTCTTCAGCATCATGGAGGGTAACAACACAGGCTGATCGTGTTGAAATAACCACTGAGTTCATACGTCATTGAAGTGTCTGTGAACTGTAGCAGGAAGGATTTTTCAAGTTACAGGTCAGAATTGGACAGAGTAGGGTGAATGATTGCAGCTGAAAGCTCGAAAGACTGCTGAAAAGTCATCACATACATATCGTTCTAAGGAACAGTAGCTTTGTGTCACCGCACAAAGAAGGCCCGTGTGAGAGCACACATTGTGCATAGACTTCCGTGTACATGTCCATATTCATTCCTCTCTTTGGAACACCTTTGTTGTGGTTAGGAAGGCTTGAACTAACTTATATAATACTTGACTATGCTTTTGTTTCTAGAGTAAAGGCTGACATGTGAAATAATCTAAGTAGCTTCCATAGTGTAGGCTTATGAAACATCTTGAACGTCAGCCTGCCTTCAGTTAGGAGAACTATTAGATGAGGGATGCATCTAATGGTTTCCAATTATATTGAGAATTTAGTAATACTGTTGACACTATTTTTATATT
Organism: Platorchestia sp. MABIK; assembly: GCA_014220935.1. Taxonomy (NCBI): domain Eukaryota; kingdom Metazoa; phylum Arthropoda; class Malacostraca; order Amphipoda; family Talitridae; genus Platorchestia; species Platorchestia sp. MABIK. The sequence goes on from JACJUY010002161.1 coordinate 102,018, forward strand.
GAAAAATCGCAATAGGTTTATCGTCTGCAAGGGCTGTGAGCTGTGAATGCATCTTCCACGTAGCGTTTCTGAAACAGGCTTGAAAGTGAGTTACGCATTTATTCACATTTCCAGTGATTGCACTTTTATTTCCGCCAACGCAACATATCGACGAAATAATGCATTTATCGACTTCAAATTACTCACAAAAGAAGTATAAAACATTCTTCCGTTTTAATCGTTTAATGTTTTAATCTTTCTTTTGAGAGTAATTTGCGGTCGATAGGTGCATTATTTCGAAAGTTACAAGTGGGTGAACATAGGTGTTACATTAGTGGCGGGGCTTATCTGGAAAAGATCCCACTAACCTGCTTGTTCATTTCATGATAACATTGAATATATTTGACTCCTGACAAGTTGTGGATGCTTCAAATGACTATGGCAAGCGACGCGACAACGTTACTGACGGGTTAATTTACTTGCACGACTGTCGCGACGGGTTAATCAACTCGTCCAAAATTTTTAGAAGCAGGTGTAGAGCAAAACTCGGGTGGTATGCGCAGGGACAACTCCTTGTATCATGGAAAATCTGCATGTTATTTTTTGGGTGCTATATTTCCTTCAAATACAATGTTGCTTGAACACTAATAATCAATTATTGCGGTGCTTCATTAGTTATCAGATGAAAAATACCGGATGAAAATTTTGCTGCTTGGTATGTTGGCGCATGGATGAAACTTACTACAGGTCGCCTTTGGTTGTTAGCCTGATGCGTTTTAGTTCATTATTAATTGTTTCAAGAAAAATAATAGCGTAAGAATTTATGACACTGCCATTTCTTTTTCGAAATTTGTGTTCTAAATCATTTGCAAATAATGGCTCCATATATTAGAAGCGCGCAATTATTTGCATAAAAATTTTCTAAAATACATTGACTTCCCCTGTTGATGGTCATAGCAAATTGAAACGAAAACTTGGAGAGACAAAGTGTTTCGTAGCTCAAATAGAAAGCATCGAAATTCACGAAATGTCACTTTTAGGATAAAAAGGAAATGTTCCATGTTCTTTAAAACTTAACGAACACCTACACAAAAGCCTGTAATTTGCCAAGAACGTGTGTAAAATGTTGTTAGATGCAAACTTTTAAACCCATGCCAAATCGTTTTCGAGAGCGTTCCTACACCGCTTTGGTGTTCGATTCCGAAGAAAAATTAAAAAAAATGTACTGCTGAGCTCATTGCACTTTTTGATTACTTTAACACATTCAGGACATGAATTTAACCTAATTGCGGGTGACTCTCGAAATATGAATTGCAGATATGTACATAAATGCGCATTTACGTGTATGTATTGTAAATGAAATATTAATAAAAAGTGTTGTCAATAAAACTGCAATTCACAATTTTGGCTTTCACTATCCTTACTACACCCAGAAACGTTTATAACTATAACTTTAGCATGAAAATGAGACCTTCAATCCAAACGAGTATCGCAGTAACGGCTAGATGCACAGCCAATTGAAAGCCTTGGCAACAATGACGTCAGCTGCGAGTCATGGCTGCTAGAAGCTGATTGGTTGGCGTGCGTGCGTACGTTTGTCCGGAGCGGGTTTGGGGTCCACCGTAGTTTTGAAGTTCTTCTTATGTAAGTGTTCTGTGGTCTACACTAAGTTCAGCGAAAGGAGTTCCAGTTAATGATGGGATTACGAGCGGGGCTCTGGAAGGTCGTGCTGGTACGTGAATCTGGCACGAATGCCATGAGTGACAATACTGGATGACGTCCTTGTTTAGCAGAGGCCAGTTAAAGTCACGTTCAATTCTTGCCAGGGTTTTCTTTTGTGAGTAATGGCCTGCTAAGGGATTATCGTGGCCCATTTCCAAGATTTGTTTCCGCAGTTTCAATAGTGCGACGAGTTGGAAGGTTGATTGGCCATTTCGGAGGGTTTTTGATAGAGAACTTCTTTGTGAAGCGTGTACGTAATGATTCTGCCATCCCTCTGAATTTCTTCGGTTATATTATCGGCCTATTTGAAGGTATATTTTTAAGTAGCTCAGTTTCGTGGTAATTTAAATAACTCTTCTTTGTTGCGGCTGTTTCGGTTCCTGAGATTTCTCGTTTTTTTTTTCTCTTTGCGCTCGCTCTGGTAGTGACTTGGGAGGTTTCGATTATGATAGGAGGCGTAGGTTCTTCCGTAGGTTCTTCTTCAAAAGATGTAGTTCCTGAAACACGTCCTAGGATTACTCCGGTTGAAGGATTTTTCATCACTACGACTATAATGTTGTCTCGATAGTATGGGCAGTCAAGTTTTACGTTGGCTAATGGCGCTTCGAAAGTTTGGCTGTTAGCTAATTTGATGGCTATTTTGTTTTTGGATATTAATTGTTCTGGCGCTAGGGTTTTCTTTACAAATACGGCTGTGGCTCCTCTGTCCAGCAAGATTTCGACTGGCTGGTCATTGAGTTGTCCCTGGCACTTTTTCAATTCTCCTAATAATAGTTCGGTTGTATCTGCACCATGATTGCATTCAACTTGTGGCAGAGTACATCCTGGGGACTCCTCTTCGATATTATTTATATGGGCAGTTGGTTTTGCCGCGCCTCCTTCAATTCGGGGAGAGTTATATTGCTGTAATTGCGGGTGTAATTTTGAGTAATTCTATAAAGTTTTGAAAGACGAGGGATGTACGAATAATTTCGTCGCTAACTGTATATATGTATACAGATTGTTGGTGGAATTCTTGGTACAAACATGGGCTACCAGAAGAAAATACAAATTTAAACACTTTTTCATTGGTGAAAAACATCGAAAAACGCTTAGTTTTTTAATTATTAAGCTTAGAAGTTTTTAATGCTACGCTACAAGAACACAACACCGATTTCGCAACAGACAGGAATAAGGGCAATATGGGGAATTAGAATGAACAAGTGTTGGCAGAATCGAACATGTTTTATTTACAGTTTAAAACATTAATTCACAGATTCAGGAAATTTCTAGGAATTCCTAGTCAACGTTAGCGACCCCTGGTGAGAAGCGAATATGTATCTTTTGTCAGTTAGCACCATGGCACTGAAGTGGTAAGATGCATCGCCTTACAAATGCACAAATGGCAGACATGCATTTCACTTATGGTGCTGCTAATGGTAATGCAAGACGTGCCACGAGAATCTATCACGAACGTTACCCTAATCGAGAAGTCCCTGATCATCGATTATACACTGCATTGCACCGAAAATTGACGGAAACCGGCTGTTTTAGTGTAAACAGAGTAGACGTTGGTCGCCCAATAAATCATCATCGAGAGCAAGAAGTGCTGGAACATTTCCGTAGAAACCCGCGTACGAGCACCCGTGCCGCAGCAGCATCTTTGGGTATTCGTGACCATGGTACAGTGTGGCATGTATTGAACCGGAATAATTATTATGCATATCACTTCCAGAGAGTCCAGGGTCTCCTTCCCGTTGATTATGGTCCTCGTGAGCGATTCGCGCCGTGGTTTTTAGATCGGGGGGTAGAAGATGCCAATTTTGCAGAGTGTGTGTTGTTTACGGATGAAGCAACCTTCAGCCGAGATGGAATTTTTGATTATCATAACTTTCACTCACGGCAGCAGAACAACCCTCATGTCATCCATGAACGTCATCACCAACATCGCTACACTGTCAATGTTTGGGCAGGTATCGTGCACAATAAACTCATTGGTCCATACATTCTGCCAGAGCGTCTTACTGGAGATGTGTACAAAATCTTTCTAGAAGAAGCCCTTCCTGGTTTATTGGAAAATGTGCCATTAGGTATTCGTAGACGACTTTGGTTTCAACACGATGGAGCTCCGGTACATTATGCTCTAAATGTGCGACGGTTTCTTGACCAACAATTTCCAAATCGATGAATTGGTCGTGGTGGTGCTGTGTCCTGGCCACCGAGATCACCTGATTTGACTCCGTTAGATTTTTTCTTATGGGGGCACTTGAAATCTCTGATTTATGCGACACCTGTGGAGTCGGAAGAAGACTTTGTTGCTCGAATTGCAGTCGCTGCTGGAGATATCGATGACAACCCAGGAATGCTTGGCAGCGCATGCAACTCGCTTCGACGAAGGTGTCGTGCGTGTATCGATGTTAATGGTCGAAATTTTGAACACCTACTTTGATGCGTTACTTTCTATGATTTATTAAAGTACCTCATGTTATTTAACGTTTTTCATTACCCTCGTGTGTTATTATTGAACATTAGTGCATGTGGTTAACTAGGATCGCCGTGAGTTCTTGAAGCGCAGCATTAAAAACTGTTAAGCCCAATAATTAAAAAACTAAGCGTTTTTCAATATTTTTTCACTGATGATAAAGTGTTTAAATAAGTGTTTTCTACTAGTAGCCGAAGTTTGTACCAAGAGTTCCACCAACACCCTGTATATATACACATCCATACACAAAACACGCATACATACACAAATACATACGTAAGCATATTTTTAAATATTAGCCTATAGGCAATCAAATCGCACCATTTACGCATACTATAAAACTGTCGGATAATGCGTTTATATGTAAGATAATGAGCAGAGGAGATTCGTAAATACTTATTCAGTATGTTCTGTAGCATACAACTTTTCTGTAGCATACAACTATTATTGCGGCTATACAATAGTTGTATGCTACAGAACATACTTATTCAGTATGTTCTGTAGCATTCAACTATTGTTGAGCCGCAAGATGAGGAACTATTTAACCTTAAATTCTCTCAATGTTTGAGGGATTTTGATACTCTGGGGAGCTTTGTTCCACATTAAGACGCCTGATATTGACAGAGCTTCCTGTCCAATGTCAGATGAACGATGGTCGATTATGACATTGTTTCTGTTCGGCTTTAGGTTGGTGACGGTGGGAATGGAAAGCACCATCTCAGCATTGTTCTGAAGAATTAAGATATAACGAGGAGAACACGTATTGGGCTTGGTGCATAAGGAACCTTTCTTCAATAGGAGTCTAGCCGAGTTTATTGAGAGGGGTGACGTCAGTGGTGGGCATCGATCCTCAAAATGTTAGTCCGATTCCGAACTTCCGATCTCAGTCAATGGCTAATTTCGAAAACGATCTTCCGTTCCTGCCGCCAAAATATTAAAGCGATCCCTAACTTCCGATCTTCCAATCCAAGATTTTAACAGCGATCCCCGGTTTTCAAAGCGATTTTAAAGCAATTCAAATTCAAATGAGTATACGACGTCACAAATAGTATCTATTTGTTATTACGCTTCAAACTAGGTTCGTGTGTAACGCTCTCATTTGAGTTTGAGGTATCATTGATACCGAATTCCTGAGTGTTAAATAATATGATCGCCTTTACATGCATTTATTCGTTTGACATTTTATCAGGTTAGCACAGTTTAGGTATTGTTGATGAAATTTTTTCACGGGTCCAGGGTTTTTTCTGTTTAACAGGATAGCTTTTGTTAGGATAGTAGAATATATTAGGTTAAGATAGGTTCGGTTAGAATATGTTATGTTAGATTTTGTTAAGTAATGTTGACGGAATTTTTTCACAGGTCCACCTAGCTAAACGATGACATTCCTTTTAACCCATTGATTACGACAGTTCAAATGATTTAGGATAGGATAGGTTAGTAAAGGGTTAAATTAGGTTAGGTTAGGATAGATTAGGATGAGATAGGTTATGATAGGATGATTTAAGATAGGTTAGATTAGCATAAGTTACGTAATGTTGACGACATTTTTTCACGGGTCAACGGTTTTTTATGTTTGAATGTTTGATATATTATCAGGAAAGCTTCGGTTGGCTTAAAATAGGTTCGGATATACTATGTTAGGATGGGTTCGTTTGGACTTTGTTATGCTAGAATTTGTTGGGTAATGCTGATCAACTTTTCCTACGGGTTCACCTAGCCTAACGATGACATTGGTTAATTTCGGTTAAGATAGGATAGGTTACGATAGGATAGGTTAAGATATGTTAGGTTAGCATAGTTAAGTTAGCATAGCTTAGGTAATGGTAACGGAATTTTTTACGGGTCCATGTTTTTTATGTCTGACATATTATCATGATAGGTTCGGTTAGCATAGGTCAAGAAGAGATAGATTAGAATTTGTAATGTTAGAATTTGTTAGGTAATGTTGATGAAATTTTATCGCGGGTTCACGGTTTTTGATGTTTGACATATTATCAGGGAAAGTTCGGTTAGGGTTGGTTAGGATATGTTAGGTTATGATAGGTTATGTTTGAATTGGTAAGGTAATATTGACCAAATATTTTTCACGGTTCCACCTATCATAACAATGGCATTGTCCGTGGAATTTCCATGGGTCCTGCTAGTATACTATAATACTGATATAGAATGAAACAGATGAATTTTAAACTGGATTTTTATATTTTTATGTTTCAAATACCATTGCAGCATGTCTACTCTACTGACTCTATAAACCTCTATCCAATTTAATTACGTTATATGAGTCAAAAGCAACGCTTCGCGAGACGGATTGGTCGTCTTTGTTTTTTTTCCCCATTTCGGCAGGGGTCAGGATCGGACTTGCATTTTGCAAGAACTATCTTCGCACTTTCGATCTTTTTCACCGGGAGGTTCTGATCTTCAAGTCCGATTCCGATGTGGAAGATTGATCGTGATCGAAAAATCGGAAGTTCGGACTTAGGATCCGAAAGCCCACCACTAGGTAACGTGATCGCTTCTTTTGAATTTACCTTTGCATACCACCTTGGCTGGGAAATTCATGCATATTTGCAACTCACTTTGAAGACATTGAGATAAATCTCCCCATTCTAGACTGCAATAGTCAATGCGCGGTAACACCAAAGACTGAATGGCCAATAACCTGAATTTTTCAGCGGGAATACTTTTATACGATGAAAAAACATTAAAGTTCCGAAAACTTTGTTGCAAGTTTTCTCATCGTGAGATTTGAAGGACATATTTCTATCGAACCAGATCCCTAGATTATTAACTTTTTCTGATGGCCTAATTTTAACATTTCCTACTGTAATAGTAAGATTTCGAGTTTTTTATTGCATCTTTGGATCCAAAAATAATGCATTGCGTTTTGCTGGCATTTAGTTTGAGACCATTTTAGGAGACCAGTTTGAGACCATTTGGGTCTAACCATGATTTAAGGTTAATGAATTGGGCTTCAGCTTTAATTTGCGTCCGCGGTTTTTCTGATACAGAACTTGTTATTGCAATTTTAACATCATCTGCATACATGAAGATTCGTGTGCTAGAAGTCATTGGAGGGAAATCATTAATGAAAATAGAAAACAGCAGTGGACCAAGAATGGATCCTTGGGAACATCAAAAAAAATTTTGAATGAATGGGGACAATTTTTTTTTGTAAGCGGACTGCATGAGATCGATTTGATGAGTAACTTTCAAACCATTACATGTCTACTCCAAAGTTCAATATTTTTTGTAGAAGTCGACCATGTTCTACGTTATCGAACGCTTTAGAGAGGTCGAGTAGCAGCAAGAGTGTTACATTCTTTTGGTCGATGTCACATTTTATTTTTTCAGAGAAATTTAGCAGAACGTCTTGAGTGCTAGTGTTCCTCCTATAGGCGTATTGATTTCGATGATGTAGATTTGAATCTTTCAAGTGAAATGACAGTTGATTTGTTACTAGTTTCTCCAATATTTTGAACAGGAGAGGTAGAAAGACTGATGGGCCTGTAGTTTGATGCTGTGTTGAGGTCATCAATTTTATGCAACGGTCTAATAATGGAGTGTTTCCATTGGCTGGGGAACGTGTTAGTTGCTATTGATGTTTAATTATCAAACGAATCCATGGTGCTGTGACTGGGAAACTGTATTTAGAGAATTTAAACAATTCATTTACCACAGGTGATACAGAGGTAGATAATTTCTTAAGTTTAGTACAATGGTCAGATTTGAGGACAGTTACCTGTTGGCCCGAATAAGTTCAACGACTTCTGGGGCATCAAACTATCAACGTTTTTACCTAGTTCACTTAACCTAGTTACGCACTAGACTGGCCAATGAGATATTCAACTTGAAATCGGATGCTTCATTTTACAAAATAGTTTATATGGACTAAGTGCCAACAGTATATACTATACAGTAACAGTATTTGAGAGCAGACTGAAGATCAGCTAAATTAATCATGACAACTCACATTATCAGGACCAGTCATGTAGGAGACAAGATTTGACTTGGTAATCTTAAACGACTAGTTAGAAAAGGAGATTCAAGATTTCTTTTGAATACGTTGTAAGAATTCCTTTCACGGATCTCCGCAGGAATTGAGTTCCAAGTTTTAGTTCCAACGAAGAGGATACTGTGTTGCGACCGTGCCTTTGAATAATGAGGAAGCATGAATTAACTTCTTTTTCGGGTAACATGGTCGTGCTGACCAGTTTGCACAGTTAATAATTGTTTCAGGCTATTGTCGCCATCAATTGTTAATGTTTTGTAAATGAAATTACAAATGGAGATTTTGTATAGATCCGAAAGTTTAGGTATTCGTAAATTTTTGAAGGAATCATTTGTGTGAGCATTATATTCTAGATTCTTTACAGCTCTGATGGCTCTTTTTTGCAGAGTAAAAATCAAATTGGTTTTATTTTTATCAGTTCCGTGCCATGCTTCCATTCCGTATTGCAAGTATGGTGAAATGAGCGTTCGGTAGAGCATTTGTAAAGCTGTTTCAGGCAGGAAATTTTTAACTTTATTCAAGATTCCGATGGATTTCGATAACTCAGTACTAATATGAGCGATGTGCTCTTTGAAGGTCAGATGTTCATCTATTATGATGTCCAGGAACTTACATGAGTTGGCTTCTATTTCCCCTTCGCCAATTTGAATGCGTGGGAGAGATAGATTTTTCCTGTATAAGAATGTGATATATTTCGTTTTATCGATATTAAGGCTTATTTTATTCGCATTAAGACACAATGAAACCATTTGGAGTTCACCATTTATGCTCTCCGCAATTAGAGCGGGAATTTGGTTTGGAAGATTTGATATATTGAAGGCTGATACCAACATGTTCAACTGCCTTTGTGTTTTTCAATGAGTATAAGATATTTCGTAAATCTGATAAATCGACAGGACGTGGTTTCCACCTGACACCAGCCCATAGAAGTGATAGTAGGGCACGAATTTTCAACTGACGATTGATTCGAATTGCTTTTACACACCTCATTGAAAACTCCAGCACCTACTTTTGAAAAAAAAGTGTTGAAATCCGTGGCCGTTGCCAAGCGATTCTCATGATTAATTATGCGGTCTAAATTTTTACATCGGGCTACCGCACTAATGATTTATCCTGTTCGTTTCGGGCTATTTTTAGCTATTAATAGTTCCTGGTGGAACTGAGTTTGTTTTCTTCTACGATTTTCTTTCGAAGAGTCTTTTCATGTTCTTTAAATCTCTTGTATAAAGTACTGTTTGATCAATCGTTTTTGTATTCTCGCAAGTAAGTTTTCTTCATTTTGCTGGCTGAGCTCTTTAATTTCGTCAGGAATAAAATAAGGGTTTTGACTTAGTTTTTTGGTGATGTAAGGTGCGCATTCATCGAAAGTTGCAGCAAAGTTCTCGTTTAAGATTGAAACTTGAATATCAATATCATCAGATTGCGTCATATTCTGAAATTCGGTGGATCTATTTAGTAGTTTTCCATGAAGTAATTCCGCTGAATAATGACTTTTCAAGCGATAAGTCATCGAACTATAGATAGTCTTTCTTTTGCAATATTAATTTTACATTCTATAGAGTGGTGATCGGAAACAGAATTTCACTGTACTAAGAATTTTACTGTATTACTGTGTTATGTATTGCTGTAGGATTATTTGTAATTGTTAGATCGAGGAGAATTTTAGAGGCTCTAGTAATGCGAGTCTGTTCTTTGACCATTAGTGATATATTTAGTTTTTGCAACAGTTTGCTAACTGATTTTCTCAATGAACTTTAGTTTTGGACGTAAAGGAGCCGAAGGGTGCCGGTCAAAGCTGCCGATAATGAAGGATTTATGTTAATTTATTTACACCTCTAACCAAACCATTTCAATGCCTTCGCAAACATCATTTTCTAAAAGTGAAGATGCTGATTATATTTCTTTCACGAAAATACAAGATTCACTACCTCAGCTGTTTTTAACGCCATCATAGAGCTATAGAACGTAATCAGGAATGTTAAAAAATGAACTTTGGGCTCGTAGTCAATACCATGTATCTGAAATACAGAAAATGCCAATTTCTTTAGTGACCAACTGAAGATGTCATCCAATTTATCATTTTGGCTTCGATCACTGGTATGTTTTATTGTGAAATTTTATTATTAAGGCTCTTTTTAGAGGTAGCAATGTTACTGTCTCGAGGGGATCGTTTCGAGGATTCATCGATCTTGTCTACGTTACCCAGGGTGTTAAATCCCGCGTCTGCTGTGTAAGAAAGTCTTCTATATAGCTGGGCAACGGTAGTTTGTCAAGATGATGTGACTCCAGTCTGATTTTTGCCTTGTGTGAAAAATGTACTGTAGTGATCGTTTATACGATAGAGCAGAAGTGAAGGGTTATTTTTTGAGAACTCTGATGGGGGATCGCCTGCTGTTTTCCAAACACCATGATCTTTTTCATCCAGGATGAGAAGTTTTTGCCCTGTCACTTTTCACATTTGATGTGATTTGTAATATAAGGTCTCCGGTAGCATGGTCAAAATGTCAAAATGTTCTTTACAAGTAGTATCCTTGACTTTAAATAGCTGAAAACGTAAGAAATTAAGTTATGCTCATAGTATGACCAGCGTTGCTTTATAGGAGAACCAAGATGCACGTCTGGCCATTATCAGGATGAAGCAAAGGTTTCAGTGAATAAGAAATAGAGAAGAGAGTGAAGAGTGAAGGAATGCACATGAACAGTGAAAAAAAGAAGCTGCAAAGCGCAAGAAAAAACAGGAGAATGGAACAAGGTTGAGTTTCGAGAAAGTGAATTAGAATGAATTTGGAAGTGCTGAGAGCGAATGAGAAATTTGATAAAAATTTGAAATGCAGAATTTTGGTGAAATCAATGAGCTCAGGCCCGTAGGGAAAGAAAAAGGAGTGGAGTGAATTGTAGAGTTAGAAAGTGAAGAATCCAATCGAAGATAATAAGAATCCATCTGAAGAATAGAAGCAATATGAAAGGGACTTAGTGCCGTGTTAAAGATATAGTGATGGAAGAAAGGCTGAAACGAGAAAAATGAACGGCGAACGAAGGGCTGCTGATAGGAGAGAAGAAGGGCACCTGACATAAAAGGTGCATAGCATATATTGACGAGAATAAGAGAAATTTCTGGGAAGATGGAAAAAGAATTCAAAAGAGTGAGGAAACACAGAAGCGCAGGATAAAGATGTGTATGGAGTCTGAAAGTAAGACGATATGGAATTGATGGGAAAATATGCTAAACAATTATAACAGCTCATGAGTTTGACCCAGTTATTTGATCGTCAATTTTTGTTACATATTTTCTTTCCCCTTCTAAAATATGATTGTTCAATTTGACACAATTCTTTTCCCCCATTATTAAAACCAACTGCAACTTTTCATTTCAAATAAATCCAAGTATGAGTTGAGTTCGAGTATGAGTATGAGTTATGAGTTCGACCCAGTTATTTGATTGTCAATTTTTGTTACATATTTTCTTTCCCTTTCTAAAATATGATTGTTCAATTTGACACAATTCTTTTCTCCCATTTTTAAAACCAACTACAACTTTTCATTTCAAATAAATCCAAGTCAAGTTCAAATTAATCTGAATAAAATTCAAATTAATCCAACTCATAGATGATTTAAGCGTTTTTTGTTTTAAACATGCATCTATTGAATGTGATGAGCAAGACGATCGTTTTTCCTTTCTGCAAGGAATACATAAAATTTCCGCCTGGCTTGCAATTGAAAGACAAGCTGTCGTAAAATGTGCCAAGTATCCACCATTAGGAAGCAGGGTGTAATTCAGATCTTTGACCGGCGTAAAAAATTCAAGTTAATTATAAAGTTGTTTTTAAATTTTACATTAATGGTAGTATGCGTCTGTTCAAATATATATGTAAAAAAGTAATTTTATATTAGAAATAGTAGTATTGAGGATTTATTTACACTCAAATAGAGATTTATATATGTGAAATTCCCCTTCATCACAAATATAAGATCATATATACATGCAACTACATAAGATTATTATTGGACGAGATTGAGATTAAATCGTTAAAAGAAACATAGCAACGAAGTCTCTTTTTCGCTTGTTCAAACGAATTTTAGAAACACAAGTTACAATTTGTCTCATCAACATCTAATTGCACGCGTATAAATCTCTATTTCAGTGTAAATAAATCCTCGATACTACTATGTGTAACATAAAAGTATCTTTTGAACCAAAATATTTGTATGGGTGCGTACTGTCATTAATGGAGAATTTTGAAACAACTTTAATGAGTAGTCAAATACGAAGTTTTTATAATTGACTTGTATCTTTTACGCGCTCAAAGATCTGAATCACACTCTGCCTCCTGATGCTGGGTACTTAACACATTTTACGACAGCTCCACCGGCAGAAACGATTGTCTTGTTCATCAAACCTATGGAGACATATTTAACACAAAAACGCTCAAATAAACGAGTGATTATGGCAGTAATCACTCAACTTAGGTTCAGATTAATTTGAATTTGACTTTGATTAATTTGAACTTGACTTGGATTAAATTGACCTTGACTTGGATTAAACTGAACTTAACTTGAATTGTTTTAAACTTGACTTAGGTTAATTCGAACTTGACTTGGATTAAATTGAACTTGAGGATGTCTGAAGATGAGACATAATGGTCAGTTACTTGAGTTTTATCTCATGGAAAGTCGTGTAGGAACATTTTGGATGGCAACAATCGAAACCGTAGCAACTTGCAAGCTCGACTGCCATGCCAGCATGTTAGCGTTCCTTAAAAACGCTGACCTCTTCTCCTTCGGCCATGAGTCTCTCGAGTGTGGCTGGAGCCAAATTTAGACCGTCGAAGATGATCATCGGTAATGGCACCTAGGTAAAAAAAAGAAAGAAATTTAGTATGTGTGTCACCTACAACCTTGAGAAATTTGACCTGAATACAATGAAACTTTGATAATTTTGTTTGTTTAAATGCTTGCTTGATTAGC
>JACJUY010002162.1:8129-30232 GCA_014220935.1 Platorchestia sp. MABIK
ATGTACACATTGAGCGAGGGAGCCGAGTACATGCACCACATGTACACATTGAGCGAAGGAGCCGAGCACATGTGCCGCATGTACACATTGAGGGAGGGAGCCGAGCACATGTACACATTGAGCGAGGGAGCCGAGCACATGCACCACATGTACACATTGAACGAGGGAGCCGAGCACATGCACCACATGTACACATTGAACGAGGGAGCCGAGCACATGTGCCACATGTACACATTGAGCGAGGGAGCCGAGCACATGTGCCACATGTACACATTGCCCGACGTGCCGAGCTAACGAGTTATAATTTCCCAAGCACTCAAGTTAGTCAGGTTTTCTGATGTCTTTACAAAGTTTCAATGATGTTCACTGATATCTTCTTTAAATGTTTTGAATATTCCCATAACCATTTTCAAAAATTGTGTGGCTTGAAATCAAAAACCAAAAATTCTAAAAGCTTCTTGTACCCCTAGTTTCAAAAATCTATGAATAAACCAGAAATGTTCTCCAAAATGAAGTTAATTGGCTTCATTTGAAGTGTCTTCATTTAAAAATGAACCATTTCCCTCGAGTTTGTTACGCAAGAAAAATTTGGCCACTTTTAAGCTTGATTTCGAAAATACAAATATCATGGGACTTGAGTTTTCATTCATTTATTAATGTATTGCACGTATTCCGCTCTCAATTGGCAGCATGAATTCCAGGTTTCATTCACAGCTGCTCTGTATACTCGCGACACATAGCGCGTTTGCAAGGCCCTGCAATTGCTCATTTCAATTTTCTTCATGCATTTGAAGTCTGTTCTGAAGTGCGCCGCTCGTACACCGTTCCTTTAGTCGCGTAGGCAGTACTCTATCTCAGCTGGCGCGGCGCACTTTCTCTTGTGGTCGTTTTCCATTAACCACTTCTTGAATATGCCGCAGAATTTAGAATATGAGACTTGAAATGAACATATTTCCCAGTATGCTTTGAAACAATTATGTAATATTTGCAGCTAATCCAAAGCTGAATATGTATCACTCTAAGCTTACGTTTATATTCAGTATAAATTTCCAACCATCATTTCCATGTCATCATTTATTTACTCGCGCGTGTACGGTGTGGGGATTTACTTTCAGAACTAGCGATTTTTTCCGAAAAAATATGTTTCCCATGAGCGTGTACCGTTAAAAATGAAATGAGATTCATTCCTATCAAGAAACCATTTTAAAAAGAAGAAATTGTTCAGAGCAGTAAATACTATGTTCAGAAGAGCGTGAGCAAGTCTACAGCAGACAACCCTTTTCGGAAGCGCGTGGGCAGCTGTTTATGCAGACGTATGCCACTCCATACGCATTGACGAAACAATTCCGATATCTTACGAGCGTGTATCGTCTGACAGCCCAGTGATATGTTAGTGCGATACAGGCACCGTCCAAAATGCTATCAACTATTGTGTTCTTGGAAAAATGACGGTGATAAGATGTGTTGAGCGTTTGAAACTTGACTCCATTCATTGTGTGTATACATATGTGTGTGCGTGTGTGTGTATGTATGTATGGGCATGTTATTGAGATTTCCACATAGTATTACGAAACGGATAGTAGTGCATAGTATTGCGAAACGTTAATCTAATGTAGAAGTAAATGTAAAATTCCAAAATAACATAAAAGATATAATCTGCACTTTCAAATACTCAGGAAAAAATTTGGAAAACAAAATGTAAGGTTACGCAAAACACTTTTTATCATTTCTCATGAAGAGAACAGAACTTGTTTTACAATGGAAGTCTCATTATTACTATAATCATTATTATATAAGAGAGTTTTAGCCTCCCTTAACCACTACAAAGATGTTCCAAGAGAGGAAGGAGGAAGGCACCATTTAGTATGGAGTTGAGGGAATGCGGAATCTATGCACAAGGTGCACAGAAACAGTAAGCTAAGAAAGACGTTCATGAAACAAGAAAAAGTTGAAGAAGAAAGTAGTAGGTGCTGAAAAACAGGACAGCAGTGAACCGAAAAAAGATGGTCCTTAACAAAACAAAAAATTATTCTATTTCAACAAAAAGGAAGCCTACCGAACCTTTAGCTAGGGCCCTCACATAGTCCCCCTGGGAGCGCTAATTCCCATAGATCCAATAGTTTTATCCCCCTGAGGAGTGTGGAAGTCTCATATCTCGTATGCTATCAAACATTGAATATACTCACGACACGCAGGGATCAATATCATACGCGCACAGTATTCAGAATAAATCGCAGGAGTAACGACTGGAAACATCATTTGAATTCGAGTGCCCTATATTATTAAACTTATTTCCAACTCTCTATAAACAAGGAAGAAGAAAAACTCACATTTAGGATAACGGAAAACCAATCAAGACCTATCAAAAATATAGCTCGGACTTACTCTTTGCAAAGACGAATACCTCAATACACGGGGTGCTGTGAGTGAGCAAGCGATGCAAGCCCTAATTCTTGCAGGATATTGGTGTGCAAGCAGTGAAGACGTGCACTTTTCAGCGACTGTCACACTTCTTATTCAACAAACTCTTCTAACATAAAACAAACCGAAAATTGTACTCGTAATTGTACATCACATTTGTACGTAGCCAACATAAAATGTTGCAAAATATCCAAAATAGATTATTAACCAGGTAAAACTACAATTACTCAACTTGAAGTTCAATTTTCAACTTGAATATTACTTGAAGTTCAATACTTAACTCAAATTCTATCTAAATTTAGAGATCAATTTTGAAAACAGCGAACATTAAATAGATCGCACAATCATTTAGTTTTCATTAAGCATTTTTCGAAATTGAGTTAGTGACTGCTGGTCGGTCAGTAGAGTTATGAAAATCCCCTCAGTGACCACCGGTGCGTCACGTCGCATTTAAAGTGTTCATCCAATTTCAAGCATCAAACAATCAATCACGAGATCCTTCTCAATTTTTATGCGACGCTTTTTTAAGGAAAAGCTCCAGTATTTGCTTCTTTATTCATGCTCCGAGATTTGCTAGAGGCGCCGAAGATAACCTCTCCTGCCAGTAACTGCTGTGATTTACTGGTTCTGTCATCTAAAGTTCATCAGCTGAGGTATGCTGAGTCGGCAAGATTTCCCAAGCGGCTTCTGGCATTTTTTCGTGTAGCCAAAAACAGAACATTATTCTTTATGGCACTTGAGCTGCGGTGGAGCTTCAGGTAGAATGGCTTCGCTGGAAATATGACTTCGTGCAGCGCAGTGACTGCTGACCAAAGACAAAAGGCGAGACACTCTAACACTATCAGAACTGTCTAACTAACTGTCTAACTGTCAAACTGTCACTATTTAACTCACAAATAAACTTTCGCGGTAAAATTTCCAGTAATTCAAAATTCATTCAATTTTATCATTCAAGTTCAGGGGAAGAACATATGACCACAGAGTAGGAGATGTGAAATTAATTTAGCCCCAATGCACTAGCACTTTGCTGCCAATCGAAACACTAATGGCAACATTCATTGTAGCCGAAATCATATACTTTCATCGCTATCTCCCCTGTAGTAGCTCGAAATTAATCTCCATGGCTCTTTGTACTACGGTTGCCGTCCACAAAATGTTCACATTTTGATTCTGGCAGGTAATCAAGAGCTACGTCGACGCTCTCCTACTGAAATATGGGATGCAAAATCCGTGGATTTAATTCATTTAAACCAGCTTGCGCTCGAGCAACTTTTTTCCATCGCGTTCAACTCTTACACAAGGGCTTCTTCGATGACCGTGTGCTGTTATTCTAGTAATTTTCACTGCACGATTATTCGTTTTAATTAAATTTTGTCCCTGTCGAGCGTAAGATGATGCTGTGAACCCTCAGAACTTATAAATTGAAATCTAAATTTAGTGTAACTGTAATCACATGTTTTTCGAACATTTCCTTTCTCGTATAAGCTCAATCACTTTTCATCACCAGAATGATTCTGGATGCTTATAATTTTTAACGACGTAATTAAACGAGGGGTATGGATACAAACGAAATATCACAGATAATATTTGCAACCGAGGTCAAGAATTAGAGATAAATTAGTGAAGATTCAACATTCGTTACACACATTGGTCGCGTCAACGGTCACTCTCTGACGCAATGAATTTTTTTCTTAATTCTCTGCAAGTTTGGCTTTGTACGCGACGCTACATTTACATTTTCAAAGCCTCAGAAAGTTGGAATAAACACTTCTCTTTGAAAATCAGGACACAGGGCAACTTAAAACATCGTCACAGTTGCTTTTCAGCGAAAATAAAATTACTTTTGTTCCGTTAGCGTACAACTAATACGATTACAATAACAATATTTACAATTAGAAAATAGTTCTATGAATTATGCGACGATCTATAACAACACAAGGTCTTTGAGATCGTTGGCTCACAGCTCCCGAGCCCGCCTCAACAATAAACCAATCGCATATGTAGCGCAGTGAGTAAAAATTAGAGCCAACAAGAGAGATAGTTTGATGATTTAACGCATATGAGAACATAATTTTTGTTGAAATTAACAATTATCCATTTACCGTCAATTTGGAATTGCAAAATACATTTTACGGTTGACGATTTATTTTCTTGTTTTTATATCAATAGTCATACAAGGCTTTTCACAAAGACCAACGTCTAGCCACTGTACTGGGCCATCGAGTTAGGTGATGAACATGAGGGCTTCCTGAAGCTAAAAAATGTTTTTCAAGTTCTCATAACAAATAAATACAAAACGCACAAAACATCAATACTGATACCCGAAGCAGCCAATCCACTTCATTGCTCGCTATATGCTTAACAAAGAACGCTAGCTGCAATAAAATAAAATGCGAAGGCAGTGTCGCACTATTCAATAATTATTGGCGAAACAATGATGAAAAGAAAATCTATTTTAAAACATGGTTTGTGAAAAAACAAAAGCTAAGTGTAATTTACAACTAACTACAAAAACTGAATGCTACCATCACTACTATCACTCTTTTGTAGAATATAAGAAGAACGAAACGCTAGTAAATGTAAGAAAAACGAAACGCTAGTAAATGTAAGAAGAGCGAAACGCCCGTAAATATAAGAAGAATGAAACGCCCGTAAATATAAGAACGAAACACCCATAAAAATAAGAAGAACGAAACGCCCATAAATTTAAGAAGAATGAAACGCCCGTAAATATAAGAACGAAACGCCCGTAAATAAAAGAAGAACGAAACGCCCGTAAATATAAGAAGAACGAAACGCCCGTAATTGATTTTTTGTGAAGTGGAAAGCGATGTGGTGATATCTCTCCTGCGGAGCGCATTGCAGCCTGCGAACGAGTGCCGGGAAGAGCTCCTGATGGATGCAATTCGAGGTTCAATGGCGCATCGCCATGACCAAATCACGGGAATATGCCCGAGTCTCTCGCTATCTCGCCCCGAGATCTCCAAAGAAGGAGGTGTGCTCCGAATATTTATGGCTGCATTATGAAGATGGGAGTCACTATTCGCTTCGAGAATCACTTCCCTGCCTGCTTCTTGGATCTGAAAACACAAGAACTGCACCAAAGATCTCCAAAGAGAAGGGGGTTCAATTCACGCTCCAGGACACGTTTTTAACGAGCCCGCGCGGCTGTTTTTCTTCATTTTCGTGCCAGTGAGCGTCAAGGCGTCGTGAAATATGAGGCTTTATCGCTACAATTAGCTTCCCGCGCCGCTTCAGCCCCCGTAAATCCTCGCTTCTCCAGTTACAAACCATAAATTTAGCGAATCTGCAACAGTTGCGTATAAATTAAGGGCATTACCGATCCTGCAGTGCTGAGGTAATTGCAACTGTGCCCTCCTGGAATACCCTCAGCTGCATTACGACGCAAAATTGTGCTACGCTACAGCATCTGCATGAGCTAAGTTTTCCTAACCTAAACACGTAGAACAATTAGGGTATTATAGCGTCTTATTAACTTAGACCAGAACAGCAATTATGGAATGATTACATCGACTCTGAATTGTTCTTTGAAGCATTTAATTGTACAAATTTTGACAAAATGAAATGTCGAATTTGACTCATATGAAA
The DNA here is from genome assembly GCA_014220935.1 of Platorchestia sp. MABIK. Classification (NCBI taxonomy): domain Eukaryota; kingdom Metazoa; phylum Arthropoda; class Malacostraca; order Amphipoda; family Talitridae; genus Platorchestia; species Platorchestia sp. MABIK. The sequence continues at coordinate 14,160 of JACJUY010002162.1, forward strand.
TTGAGAATAGAACAAGTGCGGGATGTAATTGCGCAGTGGGTAAATATATTTCACTTATTGACCGAAAACTGGTGATCTCTAAATAAGCAGAGACTACAATAGAGAGCTTATATTACCCGACAAATGCATATTTGATGTAATTCAGTCTCTAATTATTCATTAGGCAGGGCTCATTAGCAAGGGCATGCAACAATTTTACAAAAAATTATTATACAAGATTTGAAATTAGGAAATGCTTTATTACGATTATTATTTACCAGAGTAAACAGAAAACGAAACAAAAAACCTTCCGACAAAGCAAATGTAAAAAATCATTTCAGCAAATATCGCCATCAGTCACGCGGGAATCCCACACTAGCTTCAAATGGCCTGGGAACTCGGATATGGAAATGCATTTACACGTTACTTGCCACACGCAATAACTAGGGGCGACACGAACTATGAGGTGCATACCATGCACTGCCAGTGTTGAAGCACGAGGCGGTAGCGCATGAGGATGCGCCTGTAAGGCCGTGCACTTAAATCATACGTTCAATTTTAACACAAAGGGTACATGCTTTTCTTTGTACGCCACTGCGGCAGCGATGGCTGTGTCGCGACACAAAAGCTGACGTTATTGCAAGCGTTGCGGCGCGGTCAGCCGATTGCTGCGAGTTACGGCTGTTTTAAACTACAGCAGATGTGGTCGTTGTAGTGAAGAAACAAATCGTATGACACGGCTACTCTAATTTGAGAAAGAACCAAGAGAAAAAGAGTTTTGAATGGGAGTTCATTTGGTAAAAACTGCAGTACATCAGAGAGAGAGAGCGACTAATTAACGCAGAAGCTGATCCCGCATGACACTAATTTTTGTCGCTCTAACTTAAAGATTTAGACATTATTATTCACTCCAACTTTAGACTTTGAACATCATTATATTAATTTATAGCCATGCAAAAGAAATAAAAAGTTTATGTGTGTTTCTCATATTTCTTAGGATGGTGCAGTGGAAATTATCCATATAGGTTATAACACAAAACATGTGTTGTTGCATTCAAGGATGCCAAATTTTAGAGCAAACAAACTGCACGAAATTATTTCGAAATGTTGCCAGGACTGAATAGCTGAACAAAGGATTTCATTTCAGCGGGAAATTTTTTCTACAAAGGCATCCAGCCTGTTTGATTCGGGTATTTGAATATTGCAGGGAAATTGACGGCACTTAAATTTTGCGACACAATTTACATTCTAAGAAGCTAATTTTCTATGATTTTTAGTTCAGTTTCGCAAAAGTTAGCAAGCTTGTTCAGTAGAAGTTGAAACTTGGTAAAATTTGATGAGTTTGGTATTAAAATATTACGCGGAATTTCCGTAGGCTTTTCAGATTTAAAAAAATACTTAAATACTGTTTTTAATATCCGTAGACTTTTACTAAAAACCATCTACTGTTCTTGAGAGTTGAATAAATCATTACAGCAAAGATATTAAAGAGTAGAAAGAAACGTAAAAGATACTCGCTATTGTTAGCTGCTTTACGCCTATTGATCATCTAAAACGACCGTCTATATCGTGGAAGATAGGAAATTTAATCTTTGAATTTTTGTACTCATCTGCAAGAAAAATTTTCCAGGTTCAAAAAAGTTTCCCAAGACTCTACGTTTCCTCAGGTGAAGACCAGCTGTGAAACAGCCCGCACATTTTCAAAGCCAAGCACCAAATCAGCCTTTACTATTTAGGTTTCTTATTTAGTTTGGGAGTTTACTTCTATTCTGTCCTCTGAAATTCATCTACCAAACATCTGAAATGAACAAAAGATTCTGTCTCAATATTGGGGAGTAATTTTTTATTTTAGAATGATCAGGAGGACATAAACTCTTAAAATTAGAAGGGAAATAGGGATTGCCTTTATCTTCAATTCAATATTACGAGGTTGAAAACTTGGAATGCAGCGTTTCGATACATTTTTCCTAAGGCATGAAGGCAAAATTAACTATTCTTTACCTAAGCCTAATCATGAAAATTACACCGCATTATAGAATAGAATTTTCATAAGGTTCGTTTGATATATAAAGAATTGAAGCCAGATCTTAAATGAGAAGTTCACACTTTGCCCCGTGTTGAAACGATGCCAAGGTCACGACGCTAGCGTTGAATGCCAGGAACAGTTTGCTTGAGTTGCACGATTCCCTCGTAAGTTCAAGTGCAAGGTAATAGCAGTTAATTTAAAGCTTGCTGACGCTCGCTGAGACGCAGTAATTCGCGTGCGCACACATGCTAATAAAGCAAGTACAACAAACAGCTCGGCTGCAGCGACGCGAAACACATCTACGATCTAAGATGCCACATCTACAGTCACATCCATGACGGTAAGACAATCTAAACAGAACTGTGGCTCGATCATTTGCACTCCGTAGCTCCTGCAAAATTAATTTCATATTCAAGAACTGAAGGATGGCATTGAGTGTAAAGTTAACTTAAACTTGCACACGCAATCTTTGGAAGTAGTGATGTACCGATACCATTTTTTGGCCGATACCGATACCCATTTTTTGGCCGACACCGATACTGATACTCCGATACTTGGAAATACCGATCCTTTGACCGATACTACAACCGTTACCGATACTTTTGCAATCATATTAAAATAAACCATTTTAAGCCCTACACGGGGGTCATAGTACAATTATTAACTAATATATCTAATAATATAACAACATTGCAAATGTTTTTTGATTAGGAATAATATAACTGCATTTGCTATGTTAACTATACTGTTGAGAAAAAATAACAAACTGAAATCCATTCGATAGAAAAGTGTTTCTAATCGTAATGTAATGTAGACTACCTATAATAGCAACTGGTTCCAAAAGTGGACCAAAACAATCTCTCAAATTAATCCAAAACAAAATCGTTTCAAAATTACCTCTCGAAATAAAAAAGGTTCTAAAATAAACCCTCAAAACAAATCTTTCTAAACAGATCAAAACAAAAATGGTTCCAAAACTATCTCTGAAAACAATCTTTCAGAACAAATTTCCCAACGCAAAAATGGTTCCAAAATAAACTCTCAAAAATCTCAAAGGTTAGGTTAGTAACACTAAATGAATAATTTCTCCAGAAAATGGATATAATTTTCGGGTTTTTCACACCAAAATACATACTTTGGCGAAAAGGAAACATTAAAATTCGATAGGCCTCGAAACCGAAAAGATCCGCAAAGACGCAATCAACTATAAGATTGTTCACGAAATTTTCAAAGATCTTAAAATGGAAGAAAAATGCAAGATTCGTAATGCACTGCGATTTACATGCTAAATTAAAATAAAATTATTAGCTTCGTAATATTTGACGATTTACAAGCTAAATTAAAATCGAATTTTCAGCTACTTCTATGGTAAATTTTCCAAAACTTTAAAATACACCTTTAATTTTATTTAATTGGTATGATTTTTGTTAGCCTGTCATTTACTTTGAGAAATGCAAATTGGGTCCTAAATAGGTTTTAGTTGTAAAAGTATAATAATTTTATGTCGCCACTGTGTTTAACTATTCATGCTAAATAGCTTTCACTTACTGACCGTACGTGACCCTTCGGGAATTCAAAGTAGTAAATTCAGTTAGCGGGCCTGATTAAACGCTGTAATTCAACAGTTGACTAACTAATTTACTTGACATGAATAGGCTCTTTAGTCTTTATTTAATTATACTTTTACTTTCATGATTTATGACCTTCATTTTTATGATAAAATACGGTATTTTTATAAAATATTGGGTTTTACCAATACCAGTAAAAATGACCGATACTGCCGATACCGATGCACCGGTACATCACTATGTTGCAGCGTTCAATATTCAACATAAAAATTATGGGAAAACACGTACTTATTATGTTTTTCTGAGCCGACTGTACAACACATATTATAGAACGTTTTGGCTCACGTTTTAATTCAAACATAAAAATTACAGTATAAAATATGGTTCGTCTTTCCTGTGTCGGTATAAATGAGGTCCATCAGCTACTTCTACCAGAAAGCAAATGAAAAATGGGAATGCGGCAAAATTGAAGCCGGATCATTTTGATGCTGATATGGTTAGCCCAACTTCAAGATTTCAAGCCCGGCGACATTCTCTGAACTGAGATGACACAGTAACATCACCATCATTAAGGATCATGTTAAGGACCATCAATATTAAGGACCATTGCCATTCACAGATTCTTAGTTTTGTGAAATGTTGTTCGTTAATTATATATTTTATTTCAAACTGGACGATAAATTAATGTCAAATAACAGAACCATCAAATAACGTCTACTGCAGACTGACCAAGACTTGGATGCCGCTTCACCTGCACTACTTTCATCATGGGGAGAGAAAGGTAAATTCAAGTGATGCTCTAGAGAATAGTGGGCTTTTGAGTTACTGGAATTGTGCCAATGCCGTTTAACAAAGCTTTGTTCTGTTTACAATTACATCAGCTTTGTTAACACCCCTGTTTACATCTGAGTTGTATAACCCAAGTAAGATGCATTAAATCTAGCTTCCGTACAAAGTTTGAGCCTAAACAATTCTGCCGTTAACATGATACAAGCAGCTTGAAAGTACAAAAATGCCTGCACTGACTTTGCATCAATCATCAACTGATGAAATGCCTTCACGAAGCCTCGAAAAATTAAAACGGCAATTTTTGAGTTCCAGAGTTCATTTTTTTGTAGCGTTTTTTCAATTTATCTCTACAATAATCACGATCATAACGAGCCAGGAGAGCTTCAGGAATAATTCAAGATGGGACCACCGTTGAATAGGTAAATCCCCTACAAGTTTCTAAGCATTCCCTACGGATTATTTACACTAACATCAAACACTTCCTCAAAAGCGTCGCCTGAAATTCATCATAAAATCTCAAGCGGAATACATACTTTGAGTAATGCTCAAACGTAATTCCAATGCTTTCTCGTACCAAAGGACAAAATAAGAAACTCCTATTTTTCAAACCGGTTTTCTTCTTCGGAAGGTCCCGTTCAGCGGGTAGAAAAATTCGCTACTTTGAGTGAAGTCCAAATCAAGTGTTATTCAGATGCCCTTCCGTCGCATTCCTAGCCGATTAAATTCCCGCCATTCCTGCAGAGGAGGGTAGCGCAGGCGGCAGACGGCGTCAGATAGACACTGACCACGTTGCTGATGTGCTGTTGCATGGGACAAAGATGCGCGAGACTAAGATATGGAAAGTGCTTATCCCTCTACACCAAATTGCAAGCCGCAGAGGTTCAATGATATCCAGTTGTAGCGATCTTATTTTCGATGCACTTTGTGCGATAGAGAGCCAGCTAATTCATATAGCCATTCAAGTATCTAAGATCGAATGCACTGTCAGTCCTTATCTCATACAAGCCTGAGTGATGTATAATAACTCACAAGAAGCTGTCAATATGAGTATTATCACAGTCCACACAACATGCGACGTAAATTGAGACCTGGACGCTACGTGTGCTAGGTGCAAAATTGTCAGTGTGTTCTCCGTTGGAGGCGCAGGAAAAGTTCTGAAGGGAACGGCAGGGGATCTTTTGTGAGCCGGGGCATGCATTCGGCAGCAGGGGCACAAATCAGGTCTAATTGAATGGCTGGCTGGGAGTGCACGGGATATGACAGCACGAGGTGAGCTGGGAAAAATGCCATGGCCAGAGGTATTGGCTAAAGCAGCGCTTGGAGTGCTGGTAAATGGCGCGTTTTGAAATTACTCACAGTATGTATTGAGGAACACAATTCTGAGAGCATTGAGAGATATTGTCTGCGAGAGTGATAATCTCTGTGAGAGAGATACTACCTGTGAGAGAGATACTACCTGTGAGAGAGATACTACCAGTGAGAGAGATACTACCAGTGAGTGAGATACTACCTGTCAGGGAGACACGAACTGTGAAAGAGATACTACCAGTGAGGGAGATAATACCTGTGAGAGAGATCCTACCTGTGAGAGAGATACTCTCTGTGAGAGAAATCTTTTCTGTGAGGGAGATGCTCTCGGTGTGAGAGACTACCTGTGAGAAACTCTTTATGAGCATAAAGATATAATGAGCGAGGGCTGGGAGAGAGTAGGTTGTGATGTTTGAAAATGCCTGATGGTGAAAATATCAGGTCAGGAAAAGCTAGGAAAATACCATTACATGGAGTGCGAGGTAAATGGCAGGCTGGGCTCTCAGAGACTCATGCAGCACTCACCGATTTATACAAGTGGGTCTCTTCATGCTCAAAAGTTGGTTCTAACGAAAAACACTACAAAGACTTTTTAGATAAATTCCCTCCCTAGCGTTTATTGCCAACGTCTGCTCAGGCTAAAACTCCTCTGAGCATCATACGAACTTTATGGTTCTGAAGTCTAAAATATGAATAGCGATACGAAAATCATTTGAGTGAAAAATTATGAACCTTAAATAAGGTGAACATGTACCAACAAAGGCTTGTAGTAATTACTACATTTGACCGAGTGTAAAAAATTTCTAAGGGAAGCACAGTTATACCCTGGTTCTCGACCACAAAATAATAATCCTTGCAAAACATTCGTACAACAAGCACTTGTCATTTACAAAATTATTCTCTATTCTGAAAAATTATAAACCACGAAATTTATTTCTGAACCAATAGTAATTATTAACAAGATTTGAAACGACATAATGAAATTTTGTATCCGACGACCTACTTCTGATGCCTGAGAAGGGACCAAGGGTCTCAGCCCCACAGCATTACAGCCCAGGATTCAATTGGATTCTAATTAGATATGAGGAATTGGATTTAGTTAGAGTGGAATTAGATTCCAGGGATTGAAGAGATATTAATGACTTCATCAAATCTGCGTTGTAACCCCCTCAAGGAGATACAACTATTATGTTTTTGGGAATACGCTCGGTGGAAATGTGCGGTCCCGAGCTGGATTTCATTTTCCCGAGTAGGATATCATTTTCTGAAAACCAAATAGCTTTTAGTTGTTGTTGTTTAGTTTCGGACTATATTTTTTCGGCGCACGCTGTCGAATTTTTCAGCTCCCATTACTTCCTTCAACTTTCATCTCGTTTCATGAACTTATTTCTTAACTTATTGTTTCTATGAGCAGGGGATGCTTGCATGGGAACACACCTTGTGCACAGATTCCCCGTTGCCTCACCTATGGTAAAATTAGGTATCGAATCTCGAGTGAACTAATTCATTGATCTGGCTAGTGCGCAACTAGGTTAAGAGAATTAGGTTAAACATATGTAAAGGTACACCTTAGAATAGCGTTGATGACAGGATGACCTAGATGTCGTTGAACTTATTCGGGCCCACAAGTAGCTATACTCAAATGTGGCCATTGACCATTGTACTAGACTTGAACAATCTACTGCTGTATTGATTGTGGTAAATAAATTGCTTGAATTGTTTAAAAATTTCATACTAAAAGGTACCGGCTGATTCCTCTTTCTTTCCTCTGAAGCCCCTGATCTCCCTCCTACATACCGTACAAATTTAGGGCTTCTTCTGAATATTATACATTTAAGATTTTACCTCCTCGCATTCCTACATTTTTTAAGGCGGCTTTTGAATAGGAACCTTTTTAGACTTGATCTCCCTCCTACATGCTGTGCGAATCTAGCCCCTCTTATGAATACCAAACGTCTTTGACTGGCAAAACAAGAGAGCATGTTATTCATAAGTGTATTTTGGTTATAAGTCTGAAATGAATTACCTGTGAGTAGAATAGTGTGAGAAATAATTATTATGCTAAAAAACAGCAATTTTAAGTACGTCGTGAATCATTTATCGACAAAATAATTCAGATTATCCACATTTTATTAAACAAAATATTCTCAAAAGTCTCTGCTGGGAACAAATATTTTATATTGTTCAAAAGCACAATAACATTTAAATAAAATGCACTGAAGCATAAAAATCAAAGTACAAAAGAGCGAAAAGCTTCTATCGACAAAATAAGTCAGATAATCCATTTTCTAAAAAGCAAAATATTCTAGAAAATCTCAGCAAGAAACGATTATTTTACATTGTTTGAAAGTATGATACCTTGCGAGCCAAATGCACAGCAACATAAGATCAAAACACAAAAGAGTGAACACGACCTGCGAATTTGAAGCAACGAACAGCACTGAGAAGTGTCAGAAGCCTTCTCTCTCTGGCACAAACCAATAGGCAGGGAAATGAAAGCGGCGCATAACCCTTGAGAGCGCCGTACAGCCGTTCATTGGCCCGAGCTTTGCCGTTAGAAGGACGCGTCGCCAGTTAGGCGGAGATTGCGGTAGTTTGGACCACACGGAAGCCTTTCTAAAGGCTGCGATTAATGAAACGTTCTCTCAGGGCCAACTTGTCTGCAGTGAACTCGTTTGACGCAGTTTTAGGCAGGGGATCACAAGAAATGTTACGTCGCAGTCGCCACCTCCTGCACTAAAGTCTCGGAAGAGACTAAACAAAGCCCTAATGGATTTTCAAAACGTGAAAATATCACTTGCATCGTTGAGAGGCGCGAGCCCCGGTTTTTTAAAGCACGGACGTTTTGTAAAGTCGCCCAAAACAAAATGGATATTTTAGAAAAATGTTAAAGTTTCTACTTGTTATGAAAAAAGACCTACGAAACTTGAGCCAATGTAAATGCCGAAAAAGCTTACAAGAAACTATTCGTAATCATCCATAACCTTCAATACACTCANAAAAGACAAAGTAGCAAAAACAGACAAGTTCATTCGGCAAGTCAGAAACTTTCTCAGCTGTCAACAAGTTTTAGCATTAAAAATATTATACATAGGCAGCAAAAAATCCTACGAAATTGAAAGTTTTATTCAAAAATGTCGCCGAGGAAGTGGGTAATTTTTTGTGATATAGCTACCCTTACAGAATTCTTTGATTTTTGATTGGTGTGGAGTTTTATGAAAAGATTTTGATTATGGTAATAAAATGTAGTACTTACACTCCACACACAGCTCAACAATGAGTAATAAGAAATTATTACTGCAAGCTTCAACCTCATTATTGTTGAAAGATATTTTTTTATCTTTCTTACAAATCAGGTGTCCAAATTCCAAATTCACGTTGTGTTCTATGCCGAGGGTCAAATTTCTCAAGTGGTCCTTCTTTCCCCACATTTTCAACCCACTGTGGCTGCGGCCAAAACATTCTTGATATGAGCGCATCCTCTATCCTGCTCAAAACTGGTAATTGCTGCAATAATACCACACCTCAAGTTTGCCTCATATTGCTACGGGAAATAGCCTATTTTCCTCGTCCCTTGAAAGTTCTTCTACATCGTTGTTTTCCAGAGTATTTTTTTTAGGACTTAGCTCTCCTCGAGAAACATAAACAGCATACCCTCTCTGGTCACTGTTCAAAAATGTTTGGCCTAGTCAGCGTTCTAAGGGTTCGTCAGTCTGCGTTACAAGGAAACGTCAGTCTGCGTTCCGAGGGTACGTCAGTTAGCGTTCCTAGAGTACGTCAGCCATCGTTCCAAGGGTACGTCAGTCATCGTTCCAAGGGTACGTCAGTCATCGTTCCAAGGGTACGTCAGTCATCGTTCCAAGGGTACGTCAGTCAGCGTTCCAAGGGTACGTCAGTCAGCGTTCCAAGGGTACGTGATGCTCTCGATATCAGCCACTGCATCTGGCTGTATTTCTACCCAGCATCGCTGCATGAGATGCGCACCGCCATCCCTCCCTCTCCTGGCATAGGCTGGCCTCGGCCGATGCTTAATTATGTATTCGGCAAAATTTTGACGGAAGAGAGGCCCATTCGTCCAATTAGAGGCGGGCGCAGTTTTAAGGCCCTCTCAAAACTGAGCCCAAAAATGAACCAGGATCAAGGTTTAATTTCGAGCTGTACTGTATTCGAAGACTTTTACTGGAGACTTGGCCAACTCTGATCCGTTGAGAGAGGGAGAAATTTACGGTTGAACTTTGCAGGCAATAAGATTCCGTGCTCGCTCGCAGGCATTTGGCAGATGCGAATAGTGAAAAACTTGAACCTGTCTCCAACAAGCTGCTCGTCGTAAATCTAGAGCTTTTGTAATGTACACTCAACGAGAACCAATTCGATTACAAGACGAGGAAATTTATCGCGAAGATATCTACATGAGAATCCAGAGGTTCGGAGCTCCCAATTGAGCGAGGAACCTAAGTCGGCCGGTGCTGTTATAACGTGAGGTCTACCACACTATAGCATGAGGTCTATCACACTATAGCGTGAGGTCTACCACACTATAGCGTGATTTCTATCACACTATAGCGTGAGGTCTACCACACTATAGCGTGAGGTCTACCATACTATAGCATGAGGTCTATCACACTATAGCGTGAGGTCTGCCATACTATAGCATGAGGTCTATCACACTATAGCATGAGGTCTACCACACTATAGCGTGAGGTCTACCATACTATAGCATGAGATCTAACTCTAACTAGTACTATAAGATGAGGTTAGGTTACTAATTGATATTACTAATTTCCAGACATTTAATTTAGCAATAAACAATTTGTACATCTCAAACTGCACCTAGGTAAGCGATATATGGCGGTGGACCTCACGCTATAGTAGCACCGGTTGACCTTTACTGATGTTAGATTGGATAAATTATTTTAAGCCTTCCCAACCACAACGAAGGTTGTGGAAACCTCAAAGAGAGGAAGCCTTTATTAAAATCCATCGCTATACCTCACTGAGGCATTATGAAGCCTGAGGTTTGGATCAAATTAATTGCCTCCGAAAGATCTTCATGATGCACTCTGGTCTGTCTTTTTACAGTACTGCGCTGACGTGTGAGCCACCATATTTTGACGTGTGAGGCTTTACATGTACCGCCTCATTGAGAAAATCTCTCAACAATTTTTTTCGTATGATTGACGAACTTCAGGGTATTTTAAGTCGCAGTAATTTTTAATCTTACGCTTAATTAAAACAATTTAGGGGTATATATTGGCTCTTTGACCGCAGCGTGCGCCACCGGTGGCGACGGAGGGGATTTTCAGAATGCCGCAGACGGACCTGTAGTCACATACTCAATTTTCATGAATGCTCNAATTTATTGTTAAGTTAGAATCCGTTAGACTAGGTTAACGTAGAATATGATAAAGGTTAAGTTGAGACCCAGTCAAAAAATGAGACGTTTTCAAGTAGTTTCTGTGCCGCGGTAGGCAAGATTCTAGCCGTGTTTCATTCGGAAAAGCAGCCGTTATTTGGTCGCCATGTCCACTTTATAAGAATACACTTTATAATCGAGCAAGAGCTCGATTTTTCCTTCTTGTTTACGTCCAAATTAGACTTGCGGATAGCCGTCGAACGGGAAATTGTGGTCGAGAGCGGCCGATGGTGACCTTCCGCGGCCATGTTTCACTATGTTCTGCTACCTGTCGACCTAAACACGGCATGAATTTTTAATGGGGGATAGTATAAGTGGGATTACGCTTGGATGAGATATCTTTGAATAATCAATATAAGAAATATACGTATGCATTTCCATGTGTGTTTTTTTTCACAGGATCATAATAGGTTATGATATAGTACTTAGAGATACGATAGGTAAAGTTGAAAGGAATTTGTTGTGAATAATTTCACGTCTCCTACTAGTTTGGATATTTCACTGAAATTCTTGCTCGATTTGTACTAGGGTGCATCTAACCTAATAATACCCGTTGTGCGTTTATTTATAAATTTGTTTGGTGTCCGCTTTTTAAGAAACATATGATGTATATTCATTTGTTTTGTGTAATGGATACTGATTAGAGTTAAATATCAAAGGTTTTACTTCTAGAAATTTTCAGAAATTTAAGTTTATCTTCAATGCGTGTAAATTTTAGAATTAAAAAAATGGAGGCGCTTCAGGAAAGAAGAAGACTTGACAGAGAACGCAAAAGAAGAGCTAGAGCAGCACTATCTCATTAACAAAGAGAAGAAATCAGGCATCTTGATCCCTTCTTAGTTACTATGTCCGTCCGTCACGCTTTCGTCCGAGTTTGCGGTATCATGGATACCGAATTTCTCAGTGTAACATCAAAAGATAGCCTTTACATGCATTGATATGTTTGACATTTCATTAGAATAGGTTCGGTTAGGATAGATTTGGTTAGTTTAGGATAGGAATAGGAAAAGTTAGGACATGTTAGGTTAGCATATGTTAGGTGATGTTGACGGAGTTTTTTCACGGGTCCACCTAGCTTAACGTTGATATTGTCCGGGAAATTTCCACGGTACTACCTAATAATACCCTTGGTTTGTTTGTGTGGAGTCCGCTTCTTCCATTTCTCTGTCACGCTTAAAAGGATAGTTATAATGACCGTCTCTGTGATACAAGTTTCACCAGTGCACAAGTACGAGAATGTTTTTTATTACGGGTACAATTAAGATGAATATATTTGTTTGTCACCCCACATCTGGAAAATTTGTAAGTAAATGTGTAGCGTTTAGTAGTAATCGAATTTACAGTTTTCGATGCCTAAACATAGTTAATTAGATCTAAATAAACAATTTTTCTTCTATGCACTTTCCGTCGCAAATGAGTATTTAACGAGTTATAGCGGTAGGTTTAGTTTTGTCTTTGATGAATGCGCTCGATTAAACAGCTACTCATCTGTTTTTAAATTTTTGTTGCTTGAATCACGGTAATAACATCAAAATAAACTACTTTTCTTCTATACACTTTTTGCGGCAAATAAGTATTTTACGAGTTAGAGCGGTAGGTTTTATTTTTTGCGTGATTGAGCTGTTAAAGTACGTTTAAGGACTTTGTAATATTTTATTTGCCGGCCCCGCAGAGCCAGAACCCACTTTTAGGATCTTTTAACTAATAACACAATAGAAATTATCACCAAAAAAATAACGAGTTATAGCAGTATGCCAATTTTCGTCTTAGATGGCGGTAACGCGCTCGATCATTCGTGCGCGTTGGAAGGGAGCGTCCATTGCAGTGTTGCCAAACGACGCACTCGATGAATTACTTCCCGCTTCAAACACTAGAGTTGCGGTAACTAATTTACCGCTATAACTCGTGAAATACTCATTTCCGACGGAAAGTGCATGGAGAATAACTTGTTTATTTCGATTTCATTAATTATGTTTAGGCATCAAAAAATGGAAAATCGATTACTATCAAACGCTACACATTTACCGATTTGTTCAAGAAAGATATTAAATCCCGTCATTTTTGACGGGCCGTGCACTCTAATTAACTGTTAATGCACCCGGATTGAAACGTTTTCAAAGTAAAGAAATTATGTTCGTCGCGAGTTAGTATAACCCGAATGGTTATACATATCACTGTAGTCTCACTCATGAATAACGTGAATTATTTGCGATACTCGGTACTCCAACCTTTCCATGTGTTCAGGCTTTCCAGTATTCGATACTTTCCACTTCATTTTATCTACTACCCTGTGCTCTAATTTGTTCTGCATCAGGTAATCCAGTTCCTCCAGCATTCAGAATTTCATTTTACCCAGTATTCGGTTACTCCGCTGTCTGGTAACCGGTACGCCAGTTTTTCCAGCGTTTCATAATCCGCATTACTCAGTATTCGATTTTCTAGTTTGCCCTACATCCCGTGCTTCGATTCATTCAGTATCCATTACTCCAACTCTTTAGTATTAAATTCTCCATTTTCTTAGTAGCCCGTAATCAAGTTTTTCACAGCTTTAATTCTACAGTATTCAATACTCCAGTTTCCCAGCCTTTCGTGCACCTTTTTTTCCAGCAACCGATACTCTAGTTTTCCACATCCTATCACCAATTTCCAGTGTGGAACGCACCAGTTTCCATATGTCCGACGCATCAGTTTCCAGTGTCTGATACTCCAGTTTCCAATTTCCTGTGCCCCAGTTCTCCAGTATCAAGTAATCCATTTTTCCGGCATGGAGCACTCCAGTTTCCAGTATGGAGCACTCCTGTTTCCAGTATGGAGCACTCCAGTTTCCAGAATGGAGCACTCCAGTTTCCAGTTTGGAGTGCTCCAGTGTCCAGTATGGAGTGCTCCAGTTTCCAGTATGGAGTGCTCCAGTTTCCAGTATGGTGCACTCCAGTTTCCAGTATGGAGCACTCCAGTTTCGAGTATGGAGTGCTCCAGTTTCCAGTAAGGAGTGCTCCAGTTTCCAGTATGGAGTGCTCCAGTTTCCAGTATGGAGTGCTCCAGTTACCAGTATGGAGCACTCCAGTTTCCAGTATGGAGTGCTCCAGTTTCTAGTTTGGAGTGCTCCAGTTTCCAGTATGGAGTGCCCCAGTTTCCAGTATGGAGTGCTCCAGTTTCCAGTATGGAGTGCTCCAGTTTCCAGTAAGGAGTGCTCCAGTTTCCAGTATGGAGTGCTCCAGTTTCCAGTATGGAGTGCTCCAGTTTCCAGTATGGAGCACTCCAGTTTCCAGTTTGGAGTGCTCCAGTTTCCAGTATGGAGCACTTCAGTTTCCAGTATGAAGTGCTCCAGTTTCCAGTACTCGGTGCCCGAGTTCACAGCGAAAGTTTGCGGAGGTTGCGGTGCAATTGCCCGGCCCTGACGCGGGGCCCGGCCATCAAAGAAGGCCATAATCTACTTACACTTCCCGTAAAAACATAAAGCAAAGTGTTGTGCTGGCGTTGCTCATGGCGCACTCTCCTCGCAAACACCTTCCGCTTCACCAGCACGGCATTGAAAACAAAAATATGAACGTCTGTTGAGCTTCAACTCAATATTTAGCGTCGTTCGACCTGCAGACAGCAGCGTGTAATCTACTTTTGTAATTTGGAAAGACCTCATTCCAGCATCTGGGTTCTGAACCTTTCCATGAATAAATATAGCGTGTTTTGTTGAAGATACGTTCAGTTGGTTTTATCGCGGTCAAAAATACGGAACATAGATCTAACCAACTACTACATTAAAAAGAACTGTATTTATTTTATACCTTCGTCCCAACTAATACGTAGCTTAGTTGAAATATTCAAACTGTGCCTAAAACGTTGTAATTACCTCATATCATCGTCTCTTTATATACATAATATAGTCAAAAAGTTCAGACTAGATAACTTTACATTATACAGAAATAGCTACAATTACTTAATTTCGATATTTCTTCGTGTACATAGTTTAGTCCAAAAATTTAAACAATACTTAACAATAAACAAAACATGTATGTCGTAATTAATTCATTTCAACGTCCCTCCATATACATAGTTTAGTTGGAAATTTTCAAATGGAATTACTAGCAGCGTTATCAGAACTTCTCATTTGTTTTCAGTTTTCAATGGCTACGTTCGACTTTGGACGCAAGGTTCTCTTTCTTATCCCTCGCAGCCTCCCCAGCCTGAGGGCAAATCAGAGGGGAAGGAGAGGCTCACAGCCTCCCCAGCCTGAGGGCAAATTAGAGGGGAAGGAGAGGCTCACAGCCTCCCCAGCCTGAGGGCAAATCAGAGGGGAAGGGGTGGCTCACAGTCTCCCCAGCCTGAGGGCAAATTAGAGGGGAAGGAGAGGCTCACAGCCTCCCCAGCCTGAGGGTAAATCAGAGGGGAAGGAGAGGCTCACAGCCTCCCCAGCCTGAGGGCAAATCAGAGGGGAAGGAGAGGCTCACAGCCTCACCAGCCTGAGGGCAAATCAGAGGGGAAGGAGAGGCTCACAGCCTCCCCAGCCCGAGGGCCAATTAGAGGGGAAGGAGAGGCTCACAGCCTCCCCAGCCTGAGGGCAAATTAGAGGGGAAGGAGAGGCTCACAGCCTCCTCAGCCTGAGGGCAAATCAGTGGCTGCGCTGCCGCCAGAGTTGCGCACAGGCTCGTTGCGAAGAGCTCAGGCGCAGCATTCACCGCCCGCTCATGTCTCGATTGTTATTGCTTGCAACCAATTAGCAGTCCCGTGCAATTCACGAACTTGTGCGCTGCCCAAGACAAAAATCCCTCAATTCATTGGGCCATTTTAGGGATGAATCTCAGGGTGATGTGTGCTGCAATTGCAGCTCTATGCTCTAGAAACTCAATGGAGAAAAGCAAGGCCTACTGCGTAAAGCACAATCTGAAATTTAATGGAGCTCCCATCACGATGAATATTGTCTGGATAGAATCACCGATGGAATTAGCAACAGGAACAAAATAGGCGCTTAAAAATGGGATTTATCCACCATGAC
>JACJUY010002162.1:30415-44590 GCA_014220935.1 Platorchestia sp. MABIK
TGTCAGGGCCTGTAAGATCCAAAACCCTGTCAGGGCCTGTAAGGTCCTAAACCCTGTCAGGGCCTGTAAGATCCTAAACCCTGTCAGGGCCTGTAAGATCCAAAACCCTGTTAGGGTCTGCAAGATCCAATTGGACCTCGTAAGGCGCTATCAGATTGCGAGAGCTCAATCAATCAAGCCCTCGATCTCTTCCCTCAGTCTAAATTTCCAATCAGTGGGACTATCCATGCGCCACGGAAGCTAAATAGCACAACTAGAGCAAATTTTAGTGGCCACAGTTACTTTGCTTGAATTCCTGAAAGATCTACACAAATGAATGGACAAAACAGACAAGATTATTGATTTACAACCTCAAGACTGGGTTAGGCGAAGACTGAACATATCATAAGATTCTTACGCAATCAAGCATGGCCTCTCAAAATCGGTCAGTATGTGCAGTAATTTAAATTTGAGGTTGACTCTACGCTGTGGGAATGGAAAAAACGCGACTTTGTCGAAGCCCATCAATTTATGCAGCGCTGTGGTCGGAGGAGCAAGAGAGCACAAGCGGAAGCACTTGGCCGAGGCAGAATAGGTCCGTTTTATGGGCCTCATAGCCGTATAACGGGCCGTTTTTCTGTCATAAGTGTTACGCTCCATAGGCCCACCATAATTGTGACACCGACACACGCCCGTTACTCCTCAGGCCTCCCACAAAAGGTCAATAAAGGGGACAGGTGCAGCCTACAATGGAGCCAGAGCTTGTACTCTCAATGTTCCGCAGTCTTCTGGCTATGCTTTGAACAATTAGCGCTCATAATGTTGTGTGAAAATATTTCAAATGTTTGATAACCGTTATGCATTAAGTGTAAGATTTTCAACTCTTCTTTTCCTGGCAAAATGAATACTACAAAAAAAGACTTGAACATGAGGTGAATTTTCGGGATTTCGTTCCTTCGAAGCTTCACTTCATAAAAACCGTATGGTAATTTTCTTTCATTAACATAGCTTAATGAGCGTAGATCATTTTTTTGAAACTGCTTGTTCTCAATATTTCTTCAAATGTATGTAGTAATTCCTGCTGAGTTCTCATTTTAGAGACATTTCAGGATAATATCATGACAAGTGGTTCAATATAAACAAAGGCTGTCATCTAAGCAAACCTGAAAATATTCAAATCCGGGATGACTCATAACATTCACAAATCAAGTTTTAAAATTAATTTTGAAAATGAAACTTCACCTTATTCTGCTACATGCAAATGCTGCACGAAATGTACCTAAAACTCATGTATTACACAAAAAAGGAACACTACGTAATGTGTAGAACTTTGAATGAGTGGAATTTTACACAAAAACTTTGAGAACAGTCTAGCAGGAAGTTTTTCACTTGAACAATAATACATTTTCTCGTGTGTGGAAAACTACTTTTTCTTCCCTGAATGCTAATTTTCAAAGAATAATTTTTTATTTCCAAAGCTCACCTATTTCAGTGTAGCATGTAATAAAGCCAGGTCATACAGCATCACAGCAGCCACATTTAAGATTTACATGCACGCTTTTGTTGTGGCGCACGCGTACCCAAATAAAATCAAGTTAGATTAGATTTGATATAGGTTAGTTTAAGCCTCCCTAACCGCTACAAAAAAGAGCGTATTGCAGAGAAGAAGGAGGAAGGGACCATTTAGTATGTATACTAGGGAATGCAGAATCTTTGCAGAAGGGGCATAGAAACAGTAAGTTGGGAAAGAAGTTCATGAAACAAGATGTAAGTTGAAGAAGAAAGTAGTAGGTGCTGAAAAACAGGACAGCAGTGAACCGAAAATGGTGGTCCTTAACATAGCAAAAAATCTTTTTATTTCAACAAAAAGAAGGCGTACCTAACTCTTAGCTCGGGCCCTCAAATCTTCCCCCTGGGAGCGCCAATTCCCATAGAGACATTAATTGTATCCTCCTGAGGGGGATAAAATCATGTTACCAAAACGAGCATTTATTCAAAAAATCAACAACGTTCCAAATGATTGAATCTCACATTGTACGAAAGTGATCATAGTCTTAGTTTTTCTTGGCTATCGATGTGCAGTATTGCAATTTTAAACTCGATGACAAATTGAAGATTGTTGTATAGAACGAATCGAGACCTGGTCTATTCAAATCCCCTTCATTTGCTACGTCAGAAGCTGTGCCCTACAACCGGTGGTGGAGCAGTGGCATAAACCTAGAACACATACTCCGTGACCAGTGTTGCGCCCTCACTAACGTTGGGTAAACAGTACCTATTTTTGGGGTGTAGGAAAACAGCTGCATTCAAAGTACAAGTCCTTGGCTCTCAGTTAACCTAAAAAAATAATGAAGAAGACAATAAAATAGGAATGAACATTATGGTTACAGCAAATGATATTTTTACTCTATTTTCAGATTTACTGTAGAAAGTTTTCAGAAAATACGTAAAATCTTGACTTAGGCGGTTATCTCAGGTTATCGTAACTACGTACTACTGTACCCAGGCTTGTGTTTTGGGTTAGAAGCAACACACAATGGAGTGGCACCATGCTCCTCTCATCTTCCTGCTCTTACCAATTTGGAAAACAAAAACAATGCTGTAAATTCTTCACAGTTCTACATGTTGTTCTTTATTCTACACAGATTTTTTGCCCTTACATTAAATGTACAATAACACTGTGCACAATTATGCCGTTTGATGAGTCAAAAGGTCGGTCTCTTACAGGCGAGGTAGAATCACTGAAAATTATAGTAACGTGGAAAATTTCAAGAGTTTCTACAAAGGATGAAAGTGATGGGCACCGTCAGTGCGCGCATAGGCCGCTCTATTTGCCTCCTGAGGCAATTGAATCCTTAGCTGACCCCGTGTGGTAAAACCGAGAAGTTATTTCACAGAAAAATGGAACATTGTTCATTTTGAAGGCATAATTATTACTGAGAGTACTCACAATAAGCTAGTGCAAAGATTTATTTGCAACTGAGAAAAATTTTATGGTTTTAAATTCTGTGTATATACTATGTTAGTTTTACGTGACCAGTTTTCGTTTTAGAAGAAGCACGCCTTTCTGAACGAAGGCATCTTTGGCATAAAAGCCGTGAATTTTAGGGACTGTTATGGTTTCCCCAATATAAACACCAAGAGATTATGATTTAGAGCGAACAAGATTGGAAAAATAACACATAAAAAGCACTTCATTTGCAAAGAATACACAAATACTGAATACTGGCACGTCCACACGACAGATAAAAATTGTTCACAGGGTAGCTTAAATGCGGGAAGAACAGCAAGAAAAAGACGAAAAAATGCAATCCTCTTATTAGTGAACATAATTCTAATGAGCCCACGAGCCTAAGGAATTAGAGGGACTCGATAGACTCGAGTTTATGAAAAAAAGTTTGAAACCTTCATTAAAACTTTAATCTGGTTTGGAGACGAAATACTGAGAGCCGCTGTTTCAAAATAGTTATACAACAACCTACAAATGATTGTATCAAAACAGGTAAGAAGTGATGTGATTGGGTTATTATTCCCATAAATTATTTGACTTCAGCTGAGGTTTTCAGAGTGAGGCATGAGGAGCAAAATTAACAAGGAATGCAGTTTCAGTGCAGCTGCATTCGCGACCAGCAAATACTGCGGACTTGAACCGACGAGCAAGAAAACTGAAGAGAAAACTTGAACTTAATTTAAACATTTGACCAAAGAATTGCGTGTCGCGGTGTTGAAGGCTGCTCATTCAAACTTTGGGGAGACGAAGCTTTTCAACGGAAATATGCTCCATTCACCATGCAGAAAATCAGGCGATCGCTAAGATCTCATTTCAAAAGTCTTCAGAATTTACGTTAAAATTTTTGTTGTTAGTGTATTGTTCATAAACTCGGTCATATCCTTTTGAGGAAGGTTTGGACTGCCGCATGAAGCATCTCAGAGAGGCAAAAAAGAAAATAACCAAAACAAACAAAATTTCAAAGTCGCTCGAGATTGAAAGTTCGTTGCTTTGTGAAACGCCGAGCTCAAGAGCAACATAAAATATCACAAAAGAGGAAGGTGAGCTTACCTAATTTCAAAATTAAATACTCGATCAGTAACAGCTTCTTGCGACAAGTGTTGACAGATCAGCGGGGAGTAACTGGAGGGTTATCGCGGATCATGGATATCACTTCTGAAGAAAATCGCACACAGTTTGCGCCTCCAACTTTGACTCAAAAATCCACCCACAGTAGAGGAAAGCAAATTCCCAATAGCATTAAAAATTGGCATAGTTCTGCTGCATCCTTGGTGCGCAACAACAGCATAACGTAGTTGAGCAGCAGCACACATCATTGCTGCTTTTACGACGGTTTTTTACGCCGTGATCGCACGCAACGCTGCTGTTAATCCGTCAGTCAACTCCACTGAACGGCACAGAACAACAGTGGTCGGCAAGTGACAACTATTTGCCAAAATCGTGGCTTCAACCCGCATGTAGTATCGCGCTTGACGTTTTTCCTTCATTGGACTGATTCTGATCAACATACAGTTAGCGACAAAATTATTCGTACACCCTTCGTCTTTCAAAACTTTCTAGAATTACTCTAAAACGATTGTTGCCACAGACATAAGATTTTCATAGGGTGTGAAGCACATATTAGTGATAATTCATCATTTGCAATGACTTTTGTGTTCCTTCCTACTCAATTTTTAAGCGGCCTTTTTCTTAAATTGCCAAGAAATTCACATTTCATTTTGCAATAACTGACTGATGCTTCTACAAAATTGTTTGCTCAGTAATGAAAAACCCTTGAAACCGCTATAGGATTGAACCTACGTCAATAGTTTTCTAGCGCTGCCTTTTCTTCTCTTCCATCAATACATCAAGCTAGAGTATGATTATTTACGCAATAGATTATTTTGGAGGACATCCTCACGCGTCTCCGACAATTGGCGCAATGTAGTTGTATGTATAATTTAGAGTGTTTCACAGTTATAGGGGAAAAAATTCAAATTCTACTCAGAACTATGAGCAACCTTTTATTTTGTTCCTTGTAACTAAAAAATCAAATCAGAAAAATTTCAAGAGCGTCGGCCAATGGTATCGAGTTGCGCAATTCATGTCAAGTTTTTCATGGGGCAGCATTTGGTCAGACGGGGGAATTTCCAGTGGTGGTTTTCGGCTACCTGAAGAAGGAACTGAAGTTGGTCTTCTGCCTTGGTCCTTCCACTCTTCATGAATTCCTATACCTGAGCCACCCCACGCTCCGCTGCATCGTTGGTCACAACCAGCCCCCCAACCCGCGGTAGACCAGCTTGATTAGAAGGGTTATCTTTCCAATTTACCGGGTCCTCGTCAAAAAAAAATTGTGCCAACGTTCATGAGTTCAAAGAATTTCTTGGTATTTTTAGTTGCAAAAGAGGCCACCGTCTTGTCTTTTATTCTACTAGGAAGAGTCCTAAGACGGGAAGAAGGCTCTTCGGATCCGTCAAATGCCTTCATATTTGCGACGAACAAGAGCACTCCTCCTGAAGAGACAGTTCTGCATCAAAGAGGGATACCAACGTCAATCTGAGACAGATACAGGAGATGGCGTGCCAGCGTCTTCGTCCCTGCCTTCCTGACGATCTTGTTGTCTTCCTCTTCCAGAGCCTTGGAAATGGCGATGTCATGACGGGGAGCACTGACGGCTGAACGTGCCAAGAACCAGGCACGAACGTAATGCTTGGCAAGAAAAACGCAAAAGTCACAGATTCTCCAGAATGCCCGATCGTACTACATGGGAGAACGAAGGTTTTTGCTGTTGTCATTGCTGGGAGAACTGGGGAAGGAAGATCCACATCTTCAAGCCAAATACGGCCTGCGCCATCCATCGCGCTCGATGAACAGCCCCGGGTTTTTGAAAAGTGATGCTTTGGCAGCCATGTGGCGCCCCTCCAAGAAAGACAATGACCAACTTAAGGAGCTCTCTGTGTTTGTCGAGCGGATGATTAAAGTGTAGCTGATTTTAGCAGAAATTGAGGACATCACTGGCCCACGATGTACTTCGAATTGCATCTTCGGCTGTTTGATAGTCTGTTTTATCCACAGAAAGCCAAAACTCTTTGAATTGCTGAAAAATTGTGGTATCAGGACTCTGCGACACCCTTAGAACCAATGTAGAGAAGACCGCTTCAAGTAGAAGCTCCAAAACAAAATGTCGACAAGCTGGATTCAAGAGATCACGTCCAATGATCTGCTGCAGACGCAGACAGACACCGCCTTCGAGAATAATAACATCCGTACCCTTGAAATAAATAAGCACCCCTAAAATGTTGTGCGCACTTCACACAGGTGAACGACTCACTGTTGTTCAAGGGAGTGAACACGTTGTGTCTCCATGAGTTCTGTATAGGTCCTAACTTCTGTAGCTCTGCACGACATCAAGACGTGGACTTTACAGTAACAAATTTTGCTAAAATAGTTTTCTTATGAAAAGTAACGAAATAAAAGGTTGCTCATAATAATTTAACAAGTTTAATTTTTTTAAACACCCTAAATTGTATATATGTATGTATTTTTGTATATATGTATGTAAATAATTACTGCATACACACACATAATAATATTTGATTGACGATTCACGTTAGCTATTGGGACAAAATTCTCGTCGTATTAGGATACTCACATAGCACACCATGGCTCAAGAACAATGAAACAATTATTACTCACTACACAGAAAATTCATAGGATTTAACTTTCTGTACAATTAAGTGTTCACTAGGGTGTGAGATAATAAGTTCTTAATACGTGAATGAAATGTGAAAATGAGAACACAATTCGGGGCGACATCATTGTTCTCCGCTAATTGGAAGCAAACACCGCCGATCAAGTTACGTTCTCTGACATTTACCAGGCAATTCAATGGAAAATCTCGTATATATCTGAGTGTCGTTCTCTTCAACAAACCATTTCACCTGAAAATAACGAGACCTCGTCGTTCATGTCATTGAACTTCAAGTCTAACTTTTTCTTTCTCATTAGCAGTGCAATTAGTAAGAATAAGCTCCGGTTCACCATGCAACCCTCTTTAATTAAAATCCCTCGCAGGTCTTTCCAGTGACTCTTATTTAGAACATGACGTATCGAAGAGTCAAAACAAGCAGAAAAAGAGCAAACGATCACTAATTCGGTAATAAGAATTTATTCACTCATTTCGTGCACGAATATTAATTTTTGCTTTGAGCGAGCGCTTCTCCAACGTCACAAACAGAACCGTAATTAAGAGAGCACTTGACCTCAGAACGTCAGTGTATGGAAAGCAAATTCAATCACCACGTCACGAAATTAATGACGCGTCAGAGCAGCCAATCTAAGTATTTCCATAAGAATGAGCTCACAAATCAGACCCAACACCCGAAATTCAAGCGAGGATGTACGAGGCGAGAATTGTGCGAGCAAGCAAGCGACAAAGCTGGAGCAGTGGAGGGTCATTACTGTCGGCAAACAAGCAATCAAACGGCGCAAACACTACGTCTGGCAAGCTAACCTGTCAACAAACATCGTCAGCGTAAAATGCAAGATAAACCGTCGTGTAATTGGGGAGATTATGGAAAATGCGTCCCTCGCAAATTAAGCGTGTTGTATTAATTGCCGTGTAAGAATTTTGCCGGACTATAAAAGAGGGCGGATCTGCATACATCACGCCATTGAGAACTTAATTGGAGCGTCGACGGGACACTTCTTTAGTGATAACCCAGCGTGTAACCTTAATTTACAATTTACGTTTAGTACACGCTTCAACGTTTAGTACACGCTCCAACATTTAGTACACGCTTCAACGTTTAGTACACGCTTCAACGTTTAGTACACGCTTCAACCTTTAGTACACGCTTCAACCTTTAGTACACGCTTCTACCTTTAGTACACGCTTCAACCTTTAGTACACGCTTTAACCTTTAGTATACGCTCCAACGTTTAGTACACACTTCAACTAATAAATAAATCCCAGTTCACCGCTTTAGTGGGAAATTCAAGATCACAAGCATAACTGATGATATGTATTTGTCCTGAATAAAATAATACATACGATCATCGAGCTTTACGAAATAATTGCATGCTAACCTTTGAAGCCTGCCGACGAAAAATAATTCTAGTTACAACTAGAATCAAGCATCTCATTAATTGGGTAGCTAGAACTGATCTCTATTCACATAAGTTAAAATACGCAAATGATATGTGACTCGAAAATTGAACGAGCGAAAATTTCAGAGGAAAATTTCAAAAAGGGCACAAATTACTTGATGCACACTGTAGATTGTATTTAGAAAATTATTTTACTGAGAACTACGGATCATTTTATAAAACTTTCATTACGATGGCATGTTTTTCAAGACTCGTTTTTAGAAAAATTACTATATACTTGGGTAGTATTTCCCCAGATAATTCAAAGTCATTTGTTTTCTTTGATACGCCCAATTTGTTAGCAATTCATTTTTCAGCAGAGTACGACCATACATGCTTTCATCATCGTTGATTTTACAACTGGCCATGGGTGAGTGTAAATAACCTCCTTTAAAATTTCCAAGCTTTTATTTGCGTCATCCTGATAGATAAACGAAGAACACGACTACTGCTGGCGCCTCTGCAAGTGAAGAATAATGTGCACTCCCAAAAAATGGTCTTCGTTTTACCGCGTTTTCTATTAGGTGCTTTCATCCATAAATTTAGATACATGAGTTTTGTTATATATATTTCAGACTACAAAGCACCTTCAGAACACGCCCACGCCAACAGATTTGATGGTCCCGTCTACAGGAACTCCTTTTGGTGGCTGCTAGAATAACTTGGTTACTAATCTTTTACTAACTAATTTTATCTAACATTTCCAGCTCCGTGTAATTTTACACGCGATAAATATTTTGAACAAAAATTTGGTTGCGAAAACTAGATCTGGTGAGGTAAATAAACAGGATCTTTGATGTAAAATTGTGTTTTTCATTATAGGCTATGGAATCGTCACAAACCAAAATAATAAAAAATACCTTTTTGAAACGCATTCATCATTCAAAACGCACCAATCTCCGTTAGCTGGCCGTAGTTATTGCGTTCATTTTCCTAGCTGTACATAATTACCATCATAGCAAGGCAGGTTCGTGTGCCCTACACGTAGTCATCATCGACATATACGCGCGTAACTGCCTGGCGGCATCAGATACCTTTTTTATTCATTTCAACTCTTGTATGCAAGCTCAACACCAGAAATCGCTCGAAAATGATATTTTTTTAAAATTACCATCACATTCTTGAATATCAGTTCTTCCAGCGTGGACCTGGACAACTGTCGCCTTCGGGCAGCAATCATTAATTCAACACGAGAAAGTAATGAAATTTTTTCCATAATGGTTGATTTTGCACTGTCAACCTCTTTTAAAAAGTTTTACCGACATTCCAACATTACGCTTTTCACATAACATTGCGAATATTCCAACATTTACACTTACTATATTTCAGGAACTAAGGAAAGGGATACATGGTGAGAAACCAAGAGACATGGTGGAGGTTCCAACAAAACATTTTCCTTCAGAAAATCGTAAAAATTTCCTAGTATGGCATCTCCGCAATAAAATCACTCAGTAAATCTTCGAACAGGTCGTGTGCTGCGCACTCGTGTTCAGGTTTGATGGCGACATCGAAATTATATCAGGATAATAGATCCTCGTGATATCCGAAGTTAACACACATGAAATGAGGACAGTGTAGTCTTCCGTATCATAGTTTCTGCGAAGAGACAACCCACTCTTGTACACGTCATTAGTCTTTTTCGTTGAGCTCATGTAGAAAACCAACGCATATTCAAAGGTAAAATGGTATTTACTCATATTACAGCGCTCTATTTAACTCTATCAGTGATTCAACCACTCAATATGTTACTACTCAAAAAAGCTCTAAAAGCCAAAGATTTCTTGGTATTCAATGTGCAAATGCCTTGTGAATCAACGAAAAGGAAATCAAAAACAATTCGACTAGCTTTGCAGAAATATGAGTTCACCCCATCTTTTAGCTGATTCGCACTCATCAAAATAAGAACATGTGAGGCCCTTAGTATCATACTGTATCAAGCGCCGCTTTCTTAACAAGTCAAAAAACAGCATCAAAGTTTGGCGACTTGGAAACCATCGCATCCCAGAAACTTATGGAGGTATTCGACATTTTGTAGCTATCTTCCTGTACCTATGACTAACTCTCCAAAGGAAAATTTCGGGATAACAGCGGTAGACATAACTAATTTTCGCTAGATGTATTTGGCGCTTCGTACCGTATGATTCTATGGACCTGATTTACATCACTCATTTGGAACCATTTCGACTTGAAAACAAGAACCCTCGAGCCCTACCTTCGCATCGCCAGATAAACAGCTCATTGTTCAAAGAGATAATCCTGCGCCGGAAACACTTCGAAGAGATCGGCGAATTACACGAGCGTGGCTGGGATCGAGCGCGATCTGGGAAGCTCATTTTGCTCAGCCGAGAGTTTTAGCTCGGTTCCGGGCGGTCCCGGGAGTACAGATCCCAAGACAAAGTTTGCTCTTCTCTTATCATGCAGACACAAACTGCTGCAGCCCAGGGGCCTCTCTGCCCGCAAAATGAGTACCCACAACTTGCCGTACTGATCTTCTTTGTACCAAACTTCCCTCACGAGCGTCTTGCTATCAGCTGTGTGAGCTACACCAGGCGTTGCATCGAGAGCGAGCGAGGAAGAAACCCCAGAAATTTCAACTTCAGATGGGTCTTTCATTTCTCAAACGCACCTACACACAACTGGGTGGATGTGTATTTGCACTCCCTCACTTGCTGGGAATTTTAATAAGGAATCCATTGAATGTTCACGAAGAAAGGACGTTTGAGTCGGACTTTTTCATCTAAGTGGCTTATAATCAGATGGATCTACACTGCAAGTTCAGAAATAATGCGGGTAAAAAAAATACTGAGAAAGACATAATCAGTGTAATCTCAATTACACGTAAAAATACTATCCTATTTTTTATAATTTTGAAATTTTCATCCTTATTTAAAAAACGCTCAAGATGTTTAGCTCACTTACTTGTGCTTTATTGGATAAAACTGTGACACACGATTATGACAAAAGTTTTTAAAGCATATTATGCTACTATCTTCATGATTATTCTATGGCCCTGGAGTTCAATGAACGGCTCACGAACGACAAGCGGCTCATGACAGCATGTTTAACGGCACTCCATCCAGGGAATACAAAATCAATCACTACTAAAATCCTAACCTTGACCGGTAGAAAGGGAAGGGTGCCTCTGTAGTTATGTAACACTATGTTGGAAAGTTGTGGGTTCACTTAGGTGAGCATTTCAAATGAACGAAGTTATTAAAGAGGCTCTGATGCGTAATTTACTGAATACCACTGCCATAGGAGTAAAATATATTTTCAGGAGCACTGACTGGATTAAAAACGCCGCTCCATTGATAACTCAAAATATTCACACGAAAATACATTGCGCCATTTTAAAATACATCGAATAGTTCACAACCAAGAATCCGTTCAGAAATCCTCTATTGTACTTTGTGTCCCGCATTCTTTCACTATTATGTTTTAAACGGAGTACACGGCCCGTCAAAAATGACGGGATTTGATATTATTCTTGAATCAATTTTCCAGATGTGAATGACAAACAAATACATCCATCCTTACAGTACCCGCGATTAAAATGTTCTTCTTGCGCACTAGTGAAACTCGTATTACAAGACACGGTCACTATAAGCATCCTTATGAGCGTGACGTAGAGACGAAAGGAGCGGACACCAACCAAATATATAAATAAACCCACAAAGGATATTATTAGGAAAGAAGATTACGGGTGAGAATCTAAACATTAAGTACTTTGACAAAAAGAATGATTGTTGTTCTTTAATAAGCCAGAGCTCTATGCGTGTTGTGTCAGACAAGTCAGGAATATCTACCGAGTGAAGCATGTTTGTGTTAATAGCCCCTGCGCCCAATGCGCAACAACCTTTGAGGCACGACTGTTCAGCAAACCAAGTCAATTATTTTGCTCGGCTAGACATACGAATCATAGCATGTCTTCCCAATTAAGCTTATGGTTAATTTTGTTTAGGTAGACGTGTCAGTCTTGCCTGTTATCACAGATCTTTATGAAACTTCGTAAGTTATCACTCTGAGTGCAATTGGTTAAACTGAAGCTCAATCTACAACTCAAATTTAAAGTTTATTGTAGTTAGCAATTTTGAAAATGGCACACATTGAATGGATCATGTCTTTATTTACCTTAAATTGAATCACTATTTTAAAAGGAGCCACGTCCGTCCGTCCGTCTGTCTGTGTGTCACACCCACCAGCCGAAAGTGACTCCATAAATTATTATTTTCGGTACATTAACCCAGCAGATTAAGAGTCGGAATGAACATCACGTGTATTGGTAGGTTAGATTAGGTTGTATAGAATAGCAGCAGTTGAGACTGAGGAAAGTATAGGAAAGGTATAAGATAGCTTAGAAAATCGTGGGAAAGCCATGTTAAAGCTCAGTTGGTCTGCCACTTTATCACGCTGTCAAGGAAGCTTAATGACTATTTTTGATAGGAGTTTCACCACTGCACAAGATTAAGAGTATTTTAATCCCGGGTTTGGATATATATAGGTGGTTTGCTTTCTGCATATTCGAATTATAAATAAAAGTGCCATGATACACGTCTTAAATCTCATTATTTATTTAGGAAAGTCAATGAATAAAAATTTCTGGAACGTTTCGACTTCCAGGGTCATTATCAACCTGAAAACAAGTAGAAAAAGCTAGTCAAGACTCAAATTTACCTCAATCATGAAAAAAGAAAGAAAGAAATAAAAACATGAAAGAAACTAAATTAAAATGTTCAGAATTAAAATTACGTTAGCAGTAAAGGAAAGGCAGATTGCATATCATTTAAAAGAGGTTTTTCTTTCAAAATGTGGAGAGATTCTAAAATGCGGAGGTTTATTTGGTTAGATGCAGCGGAAATTACTCTAAAATCACCTAATCTAACAGGAATGTCGCACTTCTCTGCATGAGAGCGGACTGAGGAGTGGGAAGGTGTGGAAAGTAACTGATTAGTTTTGTTAGGTTGAATATATTTGTTTTTGATCCACAGCTGAAGAACATTTTTTAGGAAATTATCGATTCCAGTCATATATAACGGATCTCGTACACCAAAAAAAAACCTACACCTCGACCTTCTCGCAGCGCCAGCAGCGTAAAATCACCTCCTCTTCCTCCTCCCCCCCTCCTTTCAAAAAAACAGGGGTGTACTAGTATTTATAAAAGATGAATTTGTGATTGCTGGTCGGTCACAAACATTTTGAAAGTCCTCTCCGTGGCGCACGTTGCGGTCTAAGTGTTAAAAGACACCTATCAGGAGATCTTGATCTAACCATTCACACCATCTTCCTTCACGCCCCAAAACTCAAATCTGGAGTTTATTGACCTGTACCGACGCAGCTGTTAGGCTCACTTGACAAGTCTAATGAAGACGAGAGCCTGACGCCTCAATCTTCATGAATTTAGGAAGCTGCAATTAACCATTTCACTCTGACAGAATCTTTAATTTCTGCTCTAAGCCTATAGTTTGTTCAAAAGATTGCATTTCTTTCGTATTTCTAATGGTTGATTGAGGTACTGACGTTTCAATAAAATTTGACAGATGAAAAATTGATCGGAAGTCATTAGGTGAGGAACGAATTATTTGCTTGTATTTTTTCTTCTTTTGTACCGATGGGAAAACTACGGTCACTCGATGTGCCAGACCTAGTACATGCTAGAGTTATTGCTATACATGTGATAGGTGTGATTCAGAAGATAGTTGACTAAAATTTCCAATTGATAATGCTGACATGAGTATTTATGAACACTATCATAAAATTAGAGTAAACTAAGTGAACTGAGCCACACAGACTAATATATATTCTCGGACATCATTATTACATCTTTTGTTTCAAGATTTCACCTTGTTTTCGAGGATTAATCATGTTCCATTTTTCGAGAACCATATCTAATTTCGTTATTATAGTACTAAAAACCCCGATCCCTGAGAAAATTTTCACAAATCCGCATGAGTTTAAAAGCATATCAATACATTCAGACACATTTTTTCTAAAGTTTCATAGCACAACCACTGTTCCAGGAGTATGACTGAACGCAGGCAGTTCCAGGGCCTCCAGCATCT
>JACJUY010002162.1:47901-71620 GCA_014220935.1 Platorchestia sp. MABIK
AGATATCTCTGCAGTAAACTGCTCTCCTTCAAACATCTCTGCAGTAAACTGTTCTCCTTCAAACATCTCTGCAGTAAACTGCTCTACATCAAACGCCTCTGCCGTAAACTGCTCTCCTTCAAACATCTCTGCAGTAAACTGCTCTACATCAAACACCTCTACAGTAAACTGCTCTACATCAAACACCCCTGCAGTAAACTGCGCTACAACAAACGTCTCTGCAGTAAACTGCTTTCCTTGAAGAATCTCTGCAGTAAACTGCTTTACAGTAAACTGCTCTGAAGCAGACATCATTGTTGTAGACAGCTCTTCTACTGCAGACTACAGTAGACATCTCCTATAGAGTTCACTGCTAAACAATATGCATCTCATCCTTCTCTGTAAATTGTTCTACAGAAGACGGATCTTCGTTTCCGCCAGAAGTCTTTCTTACGACAGCAAGTACCTCTTTCACAACAGTAAGTATCTTTTCCACAACAGCAAGTGCCTCTTCCACAAGAGCAAGTATCTCTTTCTCACCAGCAGATGCCTCTTCCTCAACAGCCATGTTTATTAAATCTAGTAATTCCTTATTGAGAGGCAATTCTTTAACTCACATCAAATATACCTTAAGATAGGTATGTCATATAACTTATGTTACTTCATTCTTAAATTGATAACATTGGTTAAATTCTAGTCTGCCTTGTTCTCAATTTATATTTGCCTCAATGAGAAGAACAGAAACAAAGTCTATTTCTCCTAAATACTTATTTCCCTGCACGTACTGTAATTTTAATCAATTGTATCAAAATGGCAACGGATAATAACATTTATTACTGTGCTTAAATAATATAACTTAGCAGATATACTGATCATTCAGTAATACCTTCATTACTGCTCATTATTAAATTATTCTATAAGAAAGTTTTAGCCTCCCTTCGCCACGATAAAGATGTTCAAAGAGAGGAAGGATGAAGGCACCATTTCGTTTTGAGTTGAGGGAACGCGAAATCTATGCACAAGGTGCATAGAAACAGTAAGCTAAGAAAGAAGTTCATGAAACAAGGAAAAGCTGAAGAAGAAAGTAGTATGTGCTGAAAAACAGGACAGCAGTGAACCGAAAATGATGGTCCGTCACAAAACAAAAACCTATTCTATTTTAACAAAAAGGAAGCCTTTTTAACCTTTAGCTCGGGCCCTCACGTAGTCCTCCTGGGAGCGCTAATTCCCATAGATACAATAGTTGTATCCCCCTGAGGAGTCTCATCACTGCCATTCAACCGTAATGTCATTACTATTATTCAATGATTTTATCATTACTTAAAATATTTTGATCATCCCTTGATACTTCACATGTATCATTGACTTCTACCTTAAATTTAAGAATTTACTTTACTTGACAATTCAAACGTTAAGCTCGATCGTACTTCAAATGAAATATCTAAACGTACCATCGCTCAAAAAACATTCCCAAAGTGTAATTTTCAAAATTCTTTTCTTGGTTTTCCGTCGGTCACTTTTGATGCTGCGCAGCTTATTTTCGAGACTCTCAGAAACAGTAAATGTGAAAATTCATTTCTTGCATAGGATTTTAATTCCAGTGTGAAATTTTTAATGAACATGAAGGGAGTAAACAAACTTTGTATACGCCGCTTAGAAATCATCACAATTTCTAACTACAACAACCCAAGTAATTTCAGCGCCAACAATTCTTTTCTAGTGTGCTTCAAAGTGAAAAAAAAGCTCGAGTCGGGATTGGCTGTGCAGTTTTTGGGGCAAAAATAAAACTGAAAGGAAAAGCTGTTGCTCCCTGTAACTCTTTTGTATTACACAGGCTCGGGGGAAACTCTGAAAAAGCGAAGAAACACCGCGTTGTATCGAACGCTAACGTCAGAAAATAAATCCTTTTAGCAAGGTATCATCGCTGTGCATGTTCGCTCGTCGACTTAAACTTAACAGGAAACTGCTCACGCGATCGCTGCGTGTACTGAACAATTTGATTGGCTATTGTAGCGGGCCAACATCCAATCATGTGTTGTAGGGCAGTGCACCACTCAGTAATTGACTGCCATGAGTCTAGAGTTAGTACACAAGCTTACTTATTGCTCGCAGCCAGATACTGCCAGCAAAATAAGGGAGCCCTGAATCATGTTTTACACGCTGGAACACGGCCCACGTAAAATAATTGTCAGTGGAACATTGTAGACTTGTGATTCATTGAAAGACAATTGAAGATAGCCGAGTATTTTACGGACAAAAACTTGTTAAACTTAAGGGAGAGGTTTTGCTTGCTGAATGAACTCGATCCCTATCGGCAATAACATATCACTTAGTCAGTCACAGAAAATTGAATCATTTACAGTAGAGCATTTGACTGTTGAAAACACTCGTATACTTGCAACTGATAAAAACATGTCAGAAAATATTATTTCTGGTCTTATTTTATGGCCGAAGATAATAGGGATAACATGTGGCTTTAATTTTTTGATAAAATTAACACAAGCTACTTCTTTTGACGACATTTCTTCACTTACTAACAATAGACATACTTAACTAGGATTGCCATTTCTTTCTCAGATTTAACAGAACAATATTTGCAAAGTTCAGCTCACGTTCTCGGTTGAATTTGCTCAAATCGTAATCCGACCGAAATCATGGCTTTTTTATTGGACGCGAGAGAGAAAATGCAAGCGTAACGAATATTCTTTGAGACAGTCTCTATTTTGACAAAAATGACGAAGTTCAATGAAGCCTAATTTATACACTGGAGGCTAGTAGGAATCACAATTAAATGCTTAAAATAAAACATTTTTACGTGGTCAACCAACAGAAATTTACTTCAAGAGCTTTCGTTTTGACATGTAATTCAAAAAGGAAAACATTCAGACATTCAATTCACTTCTCTAAAGCACCTTTTAATTCAGTATCTAGTGGTACCGAGTTCACCGCCTGCGCCGTAAAGACAAAATGCGCCTCAGCAAATGGAACGCAAGCAAAGCTTCAGCTCCCATCAAGTGTGGTGTGCAAAGCTTCTCTCGTGTCAACATGAACAAATTGATCTTGTGGAAGGTTGCAAATGCAACGGTAATTGTGTTAATGCTTTTCTGCAATTAGCAAATCAGATCAGTCATGGTATCAAGTCATCAAATAAGATTTGACGAGCTGTTGCGTAAATATTGCGGGCGAGATAACGAGTTCATAACAGTTCAATTAAAACGTAACTGAAGCATGAATTAATAGAGGATAATGGTATAAGACATGTGAGTATAGAGTTCATAGCAGTTCGATTAAAACGTACTGAAGCATGAATTAATAGAGGATAATGGTATAAGACATGTGAGTATAGAGTTCATACCAGTTCAATTAAAACGTACTGAAGCATGAATTAATAGAGGATAATGGTATAAGACATGGGAGTATAGAGTTCATAGCAGTTCGATTAAAACGTAACTGAAGCATGTTTTAATAGAGGATAATGGTATAAGACATGGGAGTATAGAGGTGACTTACGCGACCTCTTAAATCTACAGAGAATAATGCATGAGTTTTACGAGCAATTCGATCATAAAATCATTATTCTCGATAGCTTGAAAGTCATGATGGTAATTTTCTGCAAACTATTGAAATTCATGAAGAACATTGTCGAGTCTACATGGCCAGTTCAGTACAACCACGTTCGCGGTATCTGCAATTTTACACAAAGGGCATGATCTATCATTATTATATTACTAGTGCACAAGGCCTGTCAGAAATGACGGGATTTAAAATTTTCCTTGAATAAATTTTGGCGGATGACAAACAAGTCCATCCATCCTAATAGTAACAGCGAATAAAATATTCTTGAACTTGTGCACTGGTAAAACTCGTACCACAGATTCGGTTATTGAGCATTCTTCAAATCAGATCAAAGAAGTTATTTCGTTAGAATCGGACACCAAACCAGTAAATAAGCACATCACGAGTATTATTAGGTAAGATGTTAATTAGTTTAGGACTCCCTTGCGATCTCAAAAGAGCGAAGAGAAGGGACCATTTAGTAAGGACTGTAGGCAGAGGGAGATCTATGCACGGTGTGTGTTCCCACACAGGATGCTCAGCGCATTGAAACATCAAGTTAAGAAGTAAGAGGAACAAAAGAAAGAAGGGATGGCGAACACGGAAAGCATATGCTTGTGTCATCAGTTTATTTTCTATTTACTAAAACTTTACTTTGCAGACAATTTTCATTCTAGCCCATCTACTGCATCTTTATATCATAGTTTAGCTATTTCTAACATAGTTCTAAATGAGGATTTTGTTCACCGAGTGTCTTAGCTTCATTTAAGTAATGATTCGGAGTTCTCTATTCATTATTCCGTTCTAAATACTGAGCACAAAACCGTCCTCATACAAGTTAACTACAAACCATTCACTATAATTCATATTTATAATATTTTATATTCATTTCATTCACTTCCTACCTGATAAACTTGATGTTATTACAATGCATTGACATACACTCAATACAAACTTTGCAACACTGAGTCGTTAACTAGTTTATATGTACATGAAACTTAATGTACATCTGTGGAGAAGAATAGAATATTAAACGAATTACTGATACGCGCGGCTGGGCGACGGAGCCAACTACCGTGAAAAAAAAATTGAATCGTTTCATGGCAGAGATTTTCCTGTTTATTTATATATATATCGCTCAGCATGCTAGACACCTAAACTTTCAAATCCTAATTTCAACAATCCTTACATGTAATTTGCGTGAATACATTAGCACACTAAAAACATTTCCTAATCGTCAAACAACGTCCGTCTAAGCCTTTTCCGCTCAGGCAATATTATTCAGTCCGAGTTTTTTAATAAGGCCTCACTCTTCGAATTGTGTCTGTTGAGCGCATGTCTATTCAAACTGTGAACAACTTGTCGGTGTATATTTGGCCAGCTTTGTTGAGGTATTAAACTTCGTCAACATGAATTGCACATTTTAAACCTATTTTTATTTTTTGCAGACGGATAATGATTCTTTTCAGAATTATTCATGATGTCCCGAGACGCGGAGAAAGATACGTTTTAATGACGAAACATTGAATAATTCAAAATCAGTATACAATTAAGAAAATTATTCATCAAGTGCCTCCGTGGATTAAATTTTAAAAATCCTATCGAAAACATCGAATGAAAGAAAGCTAGCTTGGGCACGGGTAAACAAGTATTTTCTTCTGTACAAATTACAAAGGTTACTAATGTGAGACGCAAATTTTAAGAAAATAGGATTTTAAAATCCTGAACATTAATTCTTGAAGAGATCAAAGTAATTTCACTATTTCTGCAGTTAGTACATGGAAGAAATTTGCGGTTTTTAATCAGAACGTTTCGGCGGAAGCAGGACAAAAAAAGTGCTGACCCACTCCCTAGCCCTTACTTTATACATGGATAACAGTACCCGTTATTGTGGCCCAATTTCGATGTCAAAAGTTGTACAAGCACTTCAACCTTTACTGCTAAATATATTTGCCTAAACTTTTCTTTTAATTCCGTCAGTTGCGGCAGAGTACACGTATCGCTCGACCACCAACTTTCTTTCGTATCACGCACCTACGCGTTTGTGCCAGAGTGCGGAAAGAGAACTACAAACACCTTCGTTATGAGGGAACAATAAGGCCTGAGGAGAAGCAACAAAATCTCTCATAAGGGACACCCAAACCCATACATAAGATTTGGATGACCGCGTAGAGACGAGCGACCCAAGGACGGTCATACGTGACATTCGAATGACTCACAGGTAACTCATCAGGACTCCGCCTGTCATCTGTCAAGTGAAGGAATAAAAAGCCAAAAGTTATGAGGCAGCGCAGGTAATGAAGCTCTCAGGTTACAAGGAGATGAGGGAGAAGAGTTAGAGCACATAAACCTGCCTGCCTTCGAGAGCATTATGACTCCAGGTTGAAGGGTCACACGCGTGAGAACACAAGGTTTTTTGAGGCGATGCCTTTAACACGTACACTGCTTTTCCGTGGTTGTTAACGGTCGGCTTTGTTAGGTTGTATCAGAATTGAGAAAGCGAATTTACTGCTCGAAGCCATTATATTCTTCCTAAAATTAGGAAAAATACAAAAGCACGACTACATTTGACCTAGTATGATTACAAGTATTTTTCTAAAACGTCTAGAAACAGCAAATAACCTTGTGGTACACATGTGGCCCAATACGCGGGCAACCTTTAATGAGAACACACGCTCTCTTGTTCGTCAAGCCAGCGGAAATCATCATGCTCTTCTCAGTAACGGAATTATATATTCATTTTTTCTATGACACACCATTTAATTTATGGCTCAATTCCTTGATAATAAAGTGTAATCGAGGCAAGGAATATGACAGAAACTTGAGTATCTTTGATGAGAATATACGCTATCTGGTTAGTCAGGCTAGCTGAAATCATCTTAATCTTCTTAATAGCGCATTTATTTATTCACCTCTTCCATGACACACCATGTAATTTACGGCTCATTTCCCGCAAATAAATTGCAATCGAGACAAGGAATATGGAGGAAACTTGAGTATCTCTAATGGACTACATGGGTGATAAAAGGTAGCGGTGGTCACTCGGCTGCAGGACACGCACATCGCCTCGCATGGCACATGCGCTGCGCAAAGGAAAATGCTTTCATTACCTCGTCTGGACCAGAACTGAGCTTGAGAAATGTAGTATCGTGATACTTAATTGCAACGTTGTGATAGATATTTTATTGGAAACTAAAATCAGTACAATGGTTTTTCCAAACATAATTATGACGATCTCAATCGATACAAATAAAACTGTTTTTTTGTTAAAAAAACGGTTCTATGTAATAGGATTAGTGAAGGCAACTTGGGAGAACGTAATGTTTTATTCAATCTTGAATGGTTAGTAACTACTCCGTGAAGAGGAACCCTGACTTTAAGTGTTTAGTTTTTTAGATCATCTTGCTCATTTCACGTTTCATTAGTTTGGAATGGTCCAAGTCAACTTTACCAACAAATTTAATCTTCACTCTTCGAAATTTCTTTACATTATCCTTTTTTATGGAGTCAGCCAACATGATCCAACCAACAAAATCTTCGCTTAAGACAATTTCTAACAGAGATTTTTACTCAACAAGATGACCATCATGAACATATTTTTCATCAGTGATCTTTGTATCCTTTTTATTCAGTCCGGCCGGTGTTAGAATACGCAGGATGCCCAATGCTCTGGGTGGTGCTGGAGCATTTTACCTTGTTTCCAAAGTGAGCAGCCGTGTTAAGAAATATTGTGTTTAACGTGAACGCACCGTTACTTGAACGTGGAAATTAATGATTGTAAATGTGTTACGTTGTTGCCTGTGCGTGATTGGTGTCTGACGGCTCGGGACTTGGGGACAACCCGAGAATGGGTGACTTGGCTTGTTTCTGTTGCCATTTTCTATTCAATTCCACCACTAAATAAGACGCAAAGAAATCTACGGAGCGAAGTAGCCGTGACTGGGGTGGTTGTGTGGATTTATTTGAAACCACAAAATCCAAGGCGGAACTTTGCTTTGTTAGTACTGAGCTGTCTAGTCATTAAATGGCAAAAAAATGTTTCTATTTTAATAAATTCAAAAAATGTAGAATTGGTCATTGAAAAGCCCTTAAAACATTTTTTGGCACACGTAACAGGGCCTCAGTGGTCTAAATCTCAAGTACCTGGACATTTTTAATTTTTGTCGGCAACTCAGAAGTGGACAACATTTCTTGAGTGGATATGAAAACTTCAAGCCATAGGTTTACCTCTACCATAAGCACCTCAACAGTTTAGCTTTGCGATTATAAAGACATTTGATAAAACCAGAAAAACCGTCAGCTCTGACGTTAGTATGTTTTCGAAAACTCACTTAAACCAGGCGCTATCCTAAACCATGGGCTCATATTTCTCCTTTTTAACTTCTATGTGACTCCACTTTTTTTTTCGCATTTCACTCTTCTAAGGAAACGAGATGTATGATTCTGTTTGGAGGAGTTTTTAAAAAATAACATCTAAAAGGACGATTGGTCTTGCATGAGCATTACAGCGCTCACGAAGGCTTTCAAGAGAGCATTGGATTAGCTCCGGGATTTTGTCTTCTTTTGATGACAAAACTGATGAGTTTGCTCAACTTTACAACGACGAAACGCCATGCCAGTCATTCTTCTGAACTGATACTGAACTCTTCCTTTACAGGGCTTCCGAGAACGCACACATTCTTTTCCTACAAACTTAACTTGTAAATCATGTCTTTGCAGGCCCTGTTGTTTTTTGTATGCTACTAAGATAAACCTTAGAGGCGAAAAGTCCACACAATGAATTTTTGATACGTTTTTTCAGTCAATATCCAAAGGAAACACACTCGAAGACACAATGACACAGAAGTTTCATTTGCTATTTTTTACAAGGCTTCATTCGATAGCTGTGCTGTAAGTGGCAAAGGTAAATTGCAGACGAACCTTGCGAGGCAAACAAGACCAAAAAAGTTGCATCAGTGACAAAAGAAGCTCTGCTTATAAACGTTCGATCAGCTCGGCTCTTGTTTACACTCCGAGGCTGCTGAGCAAAAAATTTTCTTGGCGCGTTTGCGCAGAAAAAAACAAGCGTGATGAAAGACCAGGGTGAATGATGAAGTGCTCCTGAGAACCTACAGAAGAGGAGAGAATTTCTTGCAGGCACAACTGAATCTACCAATCAAGAAAGCTTAACTTTTACCGAACGAATAAAATGGAACTACAAAAATCGGGCAACGTAGGAGAGTTGTAGAGAAATATGAAATTAATGGATGTTATGGAGATATCCAAGACGAGCGCAATTTTGATATGACCATGAAAACAGATTCGGAAAGGAAATTGTCCATGAGATATCATTTCACATTTGATCTTCAAATACCAGAGTACAAGAAGCACAAGCAACTGCGAAAGCGTCCTGCGAGTCGCTCCATGTTTACAGTTATTTCTTAATTTTCTTCTTCGTTATTCCATCTACGGTATTTATTGTAATCTTTTTCTTCATTTTAACCATAAATTTCTTAGTATCAATCAGTTTTATTAGATAAATAAAATAAAAGTATTCACAAGGCCTGCAATTTGGTTTGTCTTTTGGTCCATTATTCATGTACGATGATGAAGTAGGTTACAGTGGAATGAAATTCCGACTCTAACACATTTTATTCTCTTCCGTGGGACGAGGCATTTGGATTTGAAAATTTTTCTGGCGGTACTCAAAGATTGTTCCCTTTTTATGTCTGTACATCAAATGTGCTACAAATTCAACAATACAAATAAAAACGTCAAATAAAGCCCAAACCAAACACGGCTCCAAATTGATTAAATTGAATATAAAACAGTTTCAAAAATCTTTATTTATTAGTTTACTGAATTCAGGTGAAAACAACATTCACGTTTCTGCATTACCTCACCAACAAATTACCCTACATATATCCGTATAATATCTAACGTTATATTTTTAGATAACAAAAAACCAACGTAACCTAATGGGTAAACGGAAATCCGAATTTCTGTCGTTGTTTTAAAGGTAAACGCTAAAGTAAGGGCGCATAGTCAGTGGTTTGCTCAATGTTTTATGTCATTATCAAATAGTAATACTTCTTGTTTAATAATGGACAGAAAGCGTTATTCAAACTTCAGCCATTACTTGTAGAAATGCACTAAGTTTGGCAATGAATCAGGAAAAAAACTAGCGCCCTACAGTTCGACAACTCGTAAATTTTAAAATTGAACATTGAGGGTCAGTTTGATTTGAAGTAAACCAGTGCAATACTTTGAGCAGCTTAATATCCATAATTCACCCTCTGATTTTAAGAAAACCTATTATTTTTCTATTTGCAATGCGAAAACGAAGAAAACGAACCCCACATCAGCACCAAACATGAATGATGTGCGTCGACTTTCGAGAGTTGTGAAAAAGTTGGAGCAAAGAATTTATGGATCATTGACCCTGCGATTTCTTCGTTTTCACTTAACTTTAAAAGTTTCCATCATGTTCAAATTCAGGGATATACAGTAACTTGACTCTTTTAGTTCTTTGTGTCAACGTCCTGCCCACGAGCGTATGTTATTGACACTTTGACTGCGACGTGTGCCATATTTGGTCTCTGAGGAAGTTTTCATTTTTCTGCTGACCAACCAGTAGTCACAAACTGAATTTATATAAATTCTAAATCAAAACCAAATGAAAACATGATACAGTTAATGTTTGGTATTTCCAACATTGCTGCGTAAAATGGACTTTACATTTGAATAGAATATTAAACTTGAGTTTTACCTGCCGCAGTCAGAGTGTAAAGAACACGAACTGACCGTATTGGAGTGGCGTCTCTCCAACAACACAGCGAACACCCCTCACCAAGTCTCTAGATTTGGCCCATGAATGAGCGAAGGCTAAACGTTCACCAACGATGACTGAGCACCCGCTTTCGTGTGCATAAATGAACGAACGAGAATTTAATAGCGAAAGTAACGGCTGAGTCAGAAGCTAGTCTGAGGCAAATCACGAGTGTGATTAATGGACGACTTGTACAGGTATCGACGACCATATCGATTGAGGCCCTTACCTGTGCACCTCGCCACGTTAATGAGAGACTGCACTGACGCTTGTAGCTTGACTCCAAAAAATTGACTTGTCAAAAAAATTGCTCAACACAGCTGACAAAAAACGCGAGTCGGGCCAGTAAATGCAGGGTCCCAATCAACAACAAGCGAAGCGTTTCTGCGTTGCAATTCAGAGCAAGATGAATTCCGGTCGGAACGTCTTAATAATTCACGAAGAATTGTCAACTTGCGAAAAAAATATGTATGTTAAACAAAAAAAACAAAATTACGAAATTTATAATTTATAATCAAACGAAAATAACGAAATTGTGTCAACTTTCATCGCTACTGGAACAAAATTTTTTTGATACTGAAACAAATATATCTATTGAACCGCTAAATTTCTTTAGCAAGTAGAACCTGAAAGACTAAGAATCTTCATGAACAGCATCCTGTGAAATGATGGTGTATAATATTAAGCCGCATTCACGTACTTTACGATAATTTCCGGTAACTCGCGCTAGCCCGGATATCTTTCAAAAACAGGGGCGAGTAATAGTCAGCCAATTTACTAATTAACCTCAACTAACTTTCATGAGTTGGAATACTAACAAAGAAAACTTGTGAATGGCGAAGATACATGATTTGTCAGTCTTCTTACAAGCAACACAACTGAAAGTATCCTCCGAAGACGGCTTTTTATAGCTTGCATTCTAATTATGGTGTTACCATAAGTTTCTCTTTCTCAAGGCGATTTTTAATGTTTTTATTCATTACCAACTAGGCTACTAGGAAGCAAGATTTCGAGTGTTGTGGGCAAAGCAAAACGGATTAAAAACTCAGATTAAGTATCTCAACAAAGCTGTTCACGTTACTGTGAGGACAGGAGGGAAATCGAAACGAAAATACTCTTACTAAGTCCCGAAAAGAAAAAACTCGATCTCGGCCGCGGGGAAGAATACAAGAGAAATGAACATCAATAATAGAACTCAACATCTTAACCGACGACAGACTCCTGTTACGATACGAGGCTAGGCCTGTCGGCCTCTCGTTACCGTTTGAGGGATTTCAACCTCGATAGTCTTAGGGGAAGGGAAATTAAAGATAGAAATACACAGGAAGAGAATGGATGACAGAAAAGGAGGGAAATTAGAAACAGCAGTGTTAGCATAGTTGCACCACGAGTTTACCTTAATTTATCAGCATGGATAATAACGACAAAATTTGAAAGATTAAACATATTTATTTTACCGTTGAACACGCGAGTTACAAGCACACAAAATCTAAACGAAATGATCAAGAGGCACGAGTGCAATAATGAAAAGTACACATGACATTCCTGACAAAGATTCAATGCGACTTGGGATTCAAAGAAAATGAGTGGAATGCTCAACGAGAATCAAGATTATCAATTTCTAAGCGTGAGCAACTAATTAACGGTTGCACAAAATTCAAGGTAAATTCTAAATAACACGAGATCACCAAGTAATGAGGACAACGTACGGCAGGGCAACATCCTTGCTCACCACAAGGTGCCAGAAAACTTTAGAACAATTCGCATTACGAGCCACTCGAACTCTCGCTCCATGACCGAATAACACAGTTCGGCTGAGTGTGCTCCACCACACGATGAACCAAAAAAAACACTTTACTCAATTTGCGCGCCATTTAAAAGCACTTTCCAATGTGCTGATTCGTACCTAACTTACACTTATATCACTGTTCAATTTCTCAACACCAAACAATAAATCCCTAGCTCTTCTGTGATGTCTCGATGGCCCTGATATAATACCGTCTCCATTTTGTGCTTAACGGAGTCACCCCAGGCTCCTCCAAGCTGCTTCCCCTTGCTTCTCAGGTGTTAGCCGGT
The DNA here is from genome assembly GCA_014220935.1 of Platorchestia sp. MABIK. Lineage (NCBI taxonomy): Eukaryota > Metazoa > Arthropoda > Malacostraca > Amphipoda > Talitridae > Platorchestia > Platorchestia sp. MABIK. The sequence continues at coordinate 60,320 of JACJUY010002162.1, forward strand.
TTTGCTGCTAGGCTGTCTGGCGTTGCGTCGGCCCATTTTCGACGGCTGCCGATGTTGGTAGCACTGCCCTCGCTGGTGTTGACAATTCTTTGCGAGGCGCTCAATGCACTGTCTGTCCGCTCCATGCTGCCCGTTGAAATTTTGAAATCTTGCAGAGGCTGTCGGTGTGCGATTAGCGCAGGCGGAGTCTGTGCTCTTCGTTGCCTGGCGTCTGATTAGTCTCGATGGTCGTCGATCGTTAGTGGTGCTGCTTTTGCTGTCGCAGAGTCATGGCAATGGTTGTTTAACGTTGCTCGCTTTCACGGTAGCTTGCCTTTTTCTGGCCTCCTCGGTGTGTGTGTTTCCACAGATTGATCAGTTCTGAGGCTTATTCAAGTACACACTCTGTCGGGGAAGGTCGGCAGGAGCACCGGCCCTCCCCGCTCCGACACTTCTCTCGCACCAGTTTTCCTTCCAAGACCGCGATCCTTCTTGCCGTACCCTTATATATGTTCCACTTCGTTCCTTCTAGAACATTGTCGAATCTTCATGGTTATGAAGACATCATTTTGAACCTGATTGGTGGAATTCTTCCTTGTTCTGACGTCTCGAAATTTCATTGGTGCGCATCGTGCACCGCGTAGGCACCCACGAGTTTCTGGTCCATGAATGGCCAAGACGGAGCCCTCGCTTTGGGTTACGCCTCCTTTTAGATTTTCGAACACTTTCTCACGCTTTGAGGCTGCTACGACGTGTGTGTTGATGTGTTTTGTGTGCGTTGTGTGTGTTGTGTCGCCTTGTGTTTGTGTGCTTGTGTGGGTCAGAGAGATGTCTCAGCCAGCAGGTTGTTGACATTGATGGATGGCAAGGCTCTTGAGATTGTGAAACATGAACACGAAGGCTGCCCTGTGACAACTTTTCCCTCTCACGCTGTTCAACGGTCAAGAAACTTGATCTACTAAACATTCCAATGTCCCTTCGCGTTGCTCTGTTCACGTCATCCAGACCAAAAAAAAATATTTTACCTAGCGAAACGAAATAAAGTTATTTTACCTAGTAAGATGAGATTAATGTTTCGCTACTGTGACAACTTTTCCCTCTCACGCTGTTCAACGGTCAAGAAACTTGATCTACCAAACATTCCAACGTCCCTTCGCGTTGCTCTGTTCACGTCATCCAGACCAAAAAAAATGTTTTACCTAGCGAAACGAAATAAAGTTATTTTACATTGTAAGATGAGATTAATGTTTCGCTACACTCCTAGAATTGTAGTTCCAAGCTACGGTGCGCTGCTACGTTTTTAGTTTTAAGCATGCCGAATTGTTGGGTGCGACAGATGGGAACTGGATGAGGGGAATGTCCTGCACTTGGATAAACTCTGAACTCTGTTGAGATGTGAAGTCTAATGAACTTTGAAATTCATTCAGGTGACTCGTACTGAGTTTGTTCCCTTCGCTGCGTGAGAATCACGACGCGAAACAGAAAAGAAGACAGTAAATTCAAACGTCATGTTGATCAACCCAGCTTCGGGTGAGCCATTCTGAGCTACATTCGGGGCCGCATGCTGTAACGGTGTTGCTAGCGCAGGTGTGGAACAAAACATGGAAGAAACATGCTTAGGGAAATTTGGAAAAATTTCATGACTTTGAATTTACATTTCAAAAAGCATATTGGCTTCCCTCGTTCACCTCTCGTTTACTTTCCTAGTGAACGTTAGACGCCTAATTTGTAATGTTATTCTCATTGGTTTTCATGCATTAGTGTCTCTCTCAGATATTATTTTGACGCACGCACAAAGGTGTGCGTCGCTGTAGGCTTTACCTGTGTAAGGCAACCAGGCGCGCAGTTTCATACAACTGGGAGTTTCAATGGAAAAATGAATTTTAAAAATCACTCCACAGATAAAAAGTTAGATGGAAAAGGATGAAAAAATTAAATGATGATAAATAAATAAACTTGCAAATAACAGTCCTTGCAGTAAAGGTTGCCATTAAAATCTCCAGTGCAAGCCTTTGAATGAGAAGCCTTGAATGAAGGTTGCAAATGGAAGTGAATGAATAGAATATTGCTCACAAGCTGTGCGATAAAGCTCTCAGGCTTACAGCGTTAAATTAGAGCGCAGGAATGAACCATAACGAAAGCTTTGAAGCTTTGAAGCACAAACATTAGCCAACCCGCTGTAAAAATTGAAAGCTAAAATTAATTATCAGTATAGAAGTAAAAATTTCCATCAATTATCTTCCAGCATGAACGGATTTTTCTTCCATGCTAATTAATCCTCAGGAAATGCTCGGACTCCCCCGAATTTTCTGAATTATGCCCAGAATTAGTAATTTAGATTCTGAGAGGAAAGCGCGACAAAAATTCAAATATTGCAAAAGTTTAGACAATTTTCCTGCAAGCGGACGAACAATGAAGCATCCCAGGGGCTCAGTTGCCAGTTTTGTAAAAATGTTAAAGTGAAGCGCAAATTGAACTCACGAATGTTCGGCTAATTGCAGCCTTGATCAAATTTCAGGATGAGCATTACTCGGTAATTAAAGATTCAAGAATTTCATTATTGCGCAGGCAATTGTGTACAATTTGCCCCGCTAATTCCACGAGCAGTCAAATTACCCGACGCTGCCCAAAATTTTATGTTTTGGCAAAACTAAGCGAAGATTTTAACAGTCAATTTTGAATTGCAATGACCAGGTTTGTGGCACATCAGCGCACACGTAGGCAACCACGACTGATGAACGAGTGGTGCTCGGATGGTGCTCGACTGATGAACGAGTGGTGCTCGGATGATGCTCGACTGATGCACTAGTTATGCTCGAGTAACGCACAAGTGATGCACGAGTGATGCACGAATGATCCACAAGTGATGCACGAATGATCCACGAGTGATGCACGAGTGATAAACGAGGAATGCACGACGGAAACTCGAGTAATGATTGGATGATGCTCGAGTGATGCTTGAGGAACTATCAAGACTATCGCTAACATTGGTGCGCACTTAGTATCCAACTTTAAGTTTAATGTTTCTTCAAGTCCTTATAACTCGAAAACTAAGGAGTTTTGGCATTTTAGCATTCGTGAAAATCGATTTATTTTGAATTTTTTCACCTATTGTTGAAATTTGCCCGCACAAAAAACTCCTTATTTGAAATTGGTTTTTTATGTATGCGCTCGTGAAAACGGTCATCGACCTCACCCAAATCCTCTAAATTCTTTAATTAAAGCGAACACGCTTCAGATCTTCAATTTCATGAACAAACACAAAAAGCATTCCTTCATTTAATAACTGACTTTTCTCTCCTATTGCTGTCAAAAACCGAATGTTAACAAAATTGATTCGAGTTTTTCATGGTGTTTCAATGCAAATAAATGTTACGAGCTGTATTCATGCTTATATTAAAAAACAAAATAATTTAATCCCGCAGCACAGTAAATAAAGAATCAATCAAGCATCAGTTCTATTTGTGAAAAACATCACCGGCGAAAAATTTCATTAAACCAACTAATTAACTGCCTCCATGGAGCTTTCAAATTTGTTTTCATTCTGACATGAATATACGTTCAAATATCATGCACCCAAACACGATAAAATTACTCTCGAAGTTAAGTCCATGATAACGCTTCTGAACGCTTCTGAACCCATAATCTTTATAATCACACGCTTTTTAATCATCGCGCGAGCTTCTCAGGACTTGATAAGCGAAATACACAGCCCTCACTGCTGAAAAGGGCTTTAAAGAATACCGTAAAGAAGCTCTTCCATGAGATACCCGCAATAAGTTAATCCGAGACCCACAGAAAGGTAATCAAAACACACGCGTTAGCTCCGCATCCTCTTTGTTTTAGCGATTATCTCGAGTTTTTTTGGCCGCAGAATGAACTTTAACACGTTAACACAGAAGGTCAATATTCAACTCAAATTAGAGATCCTTTTAGCAATCAATATTGAAAATAACGGACACTAATTAAATCGCGCCATTACTTAGTTTTCATTAACCATTAATCGAAATTCAGTAAGAGACTGCTGGTCGTTCAGCATTATGCAAATCCCCTCTGTGACCACCGGTGGGTCACGTCACACTAAACGTGTTGAATTCGAAGTAGCGTTCTCAGGTGCTCTCCAGGCTGTAGTGGGCCTTCAGCTCACAGCAGCCTGGTTGGAGGTACTGAACCACACAAGTTCCTTACAAGCATTCATTGAACCTTTCATACTTGGAAAAACAAAATGTGCTTTTTTCCCTCAAATTCAAAACATATGTGTGCAACTATTTATAACTAAACCACCGAACCCCTGAGACTGACTAACCGAATCCAGGTTAAGAACCACTGGCTTACAGGCCGGAGTTTCCTAGCCAGGCTTCGGCTCGTCTAACTTTCGTTTTGAGCGCTTTTGTGCTATTATTTATAGCGTGGCACTGTCGTCAATGCAGTAATTTGTACGGTGGCGCACTAACGCACAGAGCGTGAAGCGACCATAACAGCGGGGTGCTCCGCCTACTTTCTAATTCGCTCTTAAGATTGCATAACGATTGTCTTCATGTCTCATTTCGTAACACTCCCGACTTTAGTCGATCATGACTGATGCCCCTGTTTTGGACTCATACTCATTCATCGACAGCAAATTTTAGTTGTAAATGGAACATTTTACGGTCGTTAATCATTTAATATTTATTGCGTACATTGATATTGATTGACACGATTGTATCTCTCACAGTCGTTCTATGGTTTTTACCTTACATATTTTGATGTTGATTAACACGATAGCATCTCTCACTATTGTTCTATCATTTTCACCTTAATCACGAGAGAGGCCCAAGGGCAAAGCGAAACACGTCTTATCAAGCGGTGACTTTTGCTGCATTTAAATGTTATCGAAGTTGTATGGAATCAATTGTCCTCACTAGAAAAAGGAACACATTTCAAAGGCTGAAAACGTGGACAGAAGATTCATTAAACATGAAGAAAATATTATATTCTTGCCATACTTTCAAGACTTGTGATCAATACGTTTGGGTAGAACACAAACTTGTAGCCGCATACATATTCATGGAGCGCTGCTAGCTGTTAAGCACACACCTCATAAATCAGGACCAAATTTGCATATCACTCGCAAGAAGTGAAGGAAGGGGCATGCTCAAATCCAGAGGGAGGTGGCGTGCCACGCGGCGGTGTAGCGTGATGATATGCATCAGTGCTGTCACTCGGGCCGCTCGTGTTGCTATTATTTATAGCGTGGCACTGTCGTCAATGCAGTAATTTGTACGGTGGCGTACTAACTTACAGAGCCTGAAGCGACCATAACAGCGGGGTGCTCGGCCGACAAAGCTTTGAAGTCTCGCAACGCTCGCCCTAATGGAGTTGCTCTCAACCACGCGCTCGCTCGGCCGTGCCACCAACCCCGTAAGTGATATGCTGCCTGCCTGCTCTTTTGTTGCTGCTTAGCCCGCGTGTTTTGCTGCACTCAAGCCTCCTGCCTTCTTTTGCGAGTTCTAGTTAACTCTGAGCAACTGAAAATTTGGATTTGCGGCACTAAAACTTCCTGCCTTCTTTTGCGAGTTCCAGTTAACTCTGAGCAACTGAAAATTTGGTTTTGCGGCACTAAAGCTTCCTGCCTTCTTTTGCGAGTTCTAGTTAACTCTGAGCAACTGAAAATTTGAATTTGCGGCACTAAAACTTCCTGCCTTCTTTTGCGTGTTCTAGTTAACTCTGAGCAACTGAAAACTTGAATTTGCGGCACTAAAACTTCCTGTCTTCTTTTGCGTGTTCTAGTTAACCTTGAGCAACTGAAAATTTGATTGTGAGTTTATGCTTTATTCCATAGATTTTTCATTTGTTTTTCACTCTCTCCCTCTCTCTCTCTCTCTCTCTCTCTCTCTCTCTCTGCCTGAATGAGGGGTACTCTGCTGTAGTAGTAAGGCTAATGGAAAGATTCGCTCAACATTCTCTAGAATCCTGCTCTAAAAGACGCTCTAAGTAACCGCTAACTCGATCACCGACGAGACTTCAAAGAAATAACTTTCTCCTCACAATTAGAAAAGAAAGACGTTCTAAATATCTAATAAGAATAAGATACGCCTGCTCCTATTCTTGAGAACATTTGCTATTCTCATTGACTAATGTCGTTCTAGACTACGATACTTCGGTCCAAATAATCTACGAGAGAGCTGTAGTCGTGAGCATCAAAACCCTTCTGAAGTTTGTTGTGCAGACTGGCCACTTATTCTGCAACGAGGAGCTCTAATGAAAGGAAAGTAAAGGAATTGAAATGTCTCATGTTTAACTTTGAATAAAAAGTCCTTACGAGCAGCATGAAACTAATCAAATTATAATAAAAGCGTAGAAATGATCTACTTTAATCTCTAAAGGTATATGTCCTTGCGTTTGATCAGCAAGACACAACATTGAGAGAGTTAGTAACGTTTGAAGACGCTGAGTAAGCACACATTTTCTTAAAGGTGTGTTCATAAAATTATTGTCCAACCGTCAGTTAAGGAATGGCAAATGACGCAGTCTGCAATCGTCTTGAAGCAATAGTAAAAGTACAACTCAAAAAACATATGCTATATATACACAGTGACTATCATGTTATTTTATGTACTGCATGCCCGTTCTAAAGATAAAATATTCCACTATATTTACCAGCCCCAAATCAAATGAGAATCCAAATACCCTCTGAAACGCGAACACGGAAATTTATTTCTCTAATACACCACGTGCACAAATCAAGGGCGGCTTTCACCATTTCTCTCAAACAAAACATTACAGAGACATGAAAATAAATTACTATTGAAAACTATATTGTGTACACAACTCGTCAAAAATGACATGATTCAGTATTTTTCTTGCATAAATTTTCCAGACGTGGATGATAAACAAATATATCCATCCCAATAGTACACGCGATTAAAATGCTCATTTACTTGTGCACTGGTGAAACTCGTATCACAGATACACGGTCATTAAGCATCCTCATGAGCGTCACAGAGAAACGGAAGTAGCGGACACCAAACAAATACATGGATAAATAAACACACCAAGTGTGTGTATCATTAGGTAAGATTGTTGTACAAAACGAGCAAGATTTTTCTCAACGTACATCAAGCGTCCGAGCAGCCAAAGCTCGTGCTGCAGTTCTCTCGCTGCACAATGTATGAGAGAATAGAACTAAAATAGCTGCAGTTAGAACGCTCGAGACTCGCGTGCAAGAACAGTCCAGCTACCGCTCTAAAAAGCGGCGCTCTGCAACAACGACAGGAAACTTGAGACGCGTATCCTGATACTCGGGCTGGAACAAGGCGAGAGCAAGCTTAACAAGCAAACTCGCTGCCATGTATTCAAATACACGACACTGTTTTCCCCTCTTTCGTTCCAAAAGGCAACTCGTGTGAAGGTATATTTCCTCTTCAACAGCCATCTTCGAACATTGATCCTACTAACTGCACACCTACTGCCACAGACACAGGTGAACATGGCTGAACGTGCAAGGTGAGCCTTGTTCTGTAAATGCTTCACACGGGCTCAATCCTTCAGTTTCACGGCACAAAATCAGTTTCCATTGACTGGGAACACAGCAATTCCAAAAACTGAAAAAAACTTTTATGACTAACCAGAGTGTGAACATGTACATAGTTGTGTCCACCACTGGTGGCCGCCATGCCTAGTCCACCTGTATGATACACACGTGAGTCAAGCATTTGTACATTTCGGCTCTTGGTTTAAGAACTGCTCCTTACGTCAGGGAGTACCTAATTAACTTTTGAAATGTTTAGTGGCTGCAGTACTGTATTTGGAGTTTAGAAAATCACGTAGTTCACTAACAGCTCCTACCTGCACATGTATGTTTTCACCCCAAGATTAGATTAGATTATTAGTTGGTTTAAGCCTCCCTATCCGCAACAAATACGATCCAAAGAGAGGAAGAAGGAAGATGACCATTTAGTATGGAGTAAAGGGAACTCGGAATCTATGCAGAAAGGGCACAGAAACCATAAGATGAGAATGAAGTTCATGAAACAAGATCAAAGTTGAAGAAGAAAGTAGTAGGTGCTGAAAAACAGGACAGCAGAAACCGAACAAACGATGGTCCTTAGCACAAAAAAATAATTCCATTTCAACAAAAAGATGGCTTACCTAACTCTGAGCTCAGGCCCTCACATTTTCTCCCTGGGAGCGCTAATTCCCATAGATACAACAGTTGTATCCCCCTGAGGGGATTTGCACACCAAAGGCAACTCTGCAGCTACACCGGCATCAGCGCGTGTCCGTGGTGAGGGAGTAATTGTGTTAACTAGTCAGTAACCAGACGGGTAAAATGGGAGTAATTTTTTAAACTACGGAAGTGAAATTGAGGCTTGGAATTCGATCCAATTAGTGATATCTTAGATAACGCAGCAAAGTTTGTTGCGAGATATTTGTTTGGGATTGTAAGTTAATTGTGAGGCAATTACCGACCATTTCGTTTTAACTTCAAGCCAAAGATTTTAAGCCTGGAAGATGCCACACACCTCCTTAATTGCTAATACTGCCAAGCGATGCTGCGTTAACTCAGCAGCCTGCAGCAAGCCCTACTGCACAGCTGCTGAAAAACAAGCAATATTGCACAGCTGCTACAGTACAAGCAATATTGCACAGCTGCTGCAGTACAAGCAACACTGCACAGCTGCTACAATACAAGCAATACTCCACAGCTGCTGCAGTACAAGCAATACTGCACAGCTGCTGCAATACAAGCAACACTGCACAGCTGCTGCAATACAAGCAACACTGCACAGCTGCTGCAATACAAGCAATACTGCACAGCTGTTGCAGTACAAGCAATATTGCACAGCTGCTGCAGTACTAGCAATACTGCACAGCTGCTGCAGTACAAGCAATACTGCACAGCTGCTGCAGTACAAGCAACACTGCACATCTGCTGCAATACAAGCAACACTGCACAGCTGCTGCAGTACAAGCAATACTGCACAGCTTCTGCAAAACTATGCACAGCAGTACGGTGGTACTATTCCCTTTAAAAACTTTAAAAGAAATAAAAAATGAAACAAATTTCGCAACAGTACTCACAGGGCTGTAAGTCAAGTGGATCTTTTTATTTCCATGCGATTTAAAAATCAAATGAAACTATTTTGGTTCAGAAATGTCATTTTGAGCTTGACTTCCAGGTTAAAGTGGAGAACCAACGTGGCTAAGAATATCATGATAAAAAACAAACGTTTCGGATTATAAAAAATTCATCTTCAGAGATCCAAAATTCGATAATTCAAAGTGTTCAAAAAGTTGCAAACACTTAATCTTCTGAATAAATCGGAAACAAAACATTGAGATTTAATGAAATAAAACATCATTTGAGATGAACGCGAAACTTGCTTTTGACATCGCTGCGACGTAGAGCACCAGTCAAAACACAGGGGCTGTCTCGCTCCATCTGCTTTAGCGCGCTGCGGCGGCGCAAGAAAGGCAATCTATGCACGCTGATATCAGGTTCTGCAGCGCCGGGTTGTAGCGTCACTGGCTCCCACTGGCTCGTCTACCTTCAGTCTTCAATCCAATATTGTAACAAGTTTCCAGTGCAGCTATTTGTTCTGTTTCAGCTGCACTAGCGTATTTTATGCGAGTGTAAAATTTCTTATATTTCGAGCACGTTTATGTCTTGACTTTTGCGTAGGAAAAGAAATGAATGGGAACAATTCTCGGGGAAATTATAACAGGTTCTTTAACCACGAAACTACATTAACAAACAAAAGCTCGAGTGATGGTACATTCACGATTCCTGAAAAGTGTTACCTTATGCAATTCACTCACTAGTTTTATTTTCTTGTCTTGTAAAAGTAGATGAGTGAAAAATTTTGTGACGAGCGCACAGAGTTCGTAACATAATCATTATTTCAGTGAGAAAAAGTACCAAGGAAATTTCCAGATAGAATTAAATTAAAAAGTGAAAGGAAAAATAAATTCAATTTAACATTGCGCTATTCAGAATATCTTTTCTGCTAAGCAGTTCAACTACGAAGGTTGGCAAAGAAGAACGTTTAAATCATTTTAATGAAACGTTCCAAACCTGAGCTCATCATCAGTCATGTCTGTAAGTACAAAATATACAGGCATTGAATAAAAGCACGACAAAATCACAAAATTGCTCATCCTCTATGTATTCAAGCCAGTATCTAAATAAAACAAAGACATGGCATGAAAACTGAATAAATCTAAATTTCTAAACTTCACTAAACCATAAATATTACTAAACATTGCTCTAATTTCTTTCTCTTCTCGCCTGCAGTAACTGGTGTAACTTCCTCTTCTCGCCCGTAGTAACTGGTGTAACTTCCTCCTCTCGCCCGTAGTAACTGGTGTAATTTCCTTCTCTGCCTGCCGTAACTGGTTTAGTTTGGCGCTGGCAAATGCTGTGAGGGAACATTCCGTTCTCACGAGTGTGCTTTTCAGGCTCATGCCTAGTGTCTAATTTGCCAGCATTTACCAAGTTCTTCAGAGCATCTTCCTAATTCTGCACACGATTACTGCATTCATCCCTCCATTCCAAACGGTGCGCTGTCCCGAATAATTGTTTTTCCCTTCATCATGTGCGTTCAGTTTCAGATGAACTTGTCGGATATCCTTTTTTATGAAATTTTAAATAATTTTCTCACATTCATTCAGTAAACATATTATTCCTTATATTCATTTCGATTTTCTTAGTTTTACACAGCATTTTCTTTTCCTCACCTACGCCAAATAAAAAAGCCTGAATTAGCTGATATTCTCTTAAGGTTACAACGAGATCTTGCCAAAGTAAGTTTTATTCGCACTCTCCTTCCTCACAACCCGACACTCAGACGACAGCAGTTTCGACGCTCTGCTGTAACGCGATACTAATATCCGGAGCTGTGTGCCAGCTCATGCTCGGCCTTATTACCCGCAGTGTAATAGCAATAATTATAACCATAATACCAACAACTTTGATAAAAGTGAGTATTAGGTAGTACAGCAAAGTAAATAATGGGAAGTATTAAGTTGTAAAGTAAGGTAAAGAAAGTATTAAGTTATAAAGTGAGTAATATTAAACGATGAATCTTGACAACCTATAAATTAAAACGCAATTTGTTGCTTGCTTGGACTGCTTGTTCTCCCAGCACCCTGTGAACACAGCACCTGAACGTCACAGAATGGCTGCAAATTTCCAGGAACTACGCCAAGACGGCCGCTGCAGGCACGCACACCAAGACGGCCGCTGCAGGCACGCACACCAAGACGGCCGCTGCAGGCACGCACACCAAGACAGCCGCTGCAGGCACGCACACCAAAACGGCCGCTGCAGGCACGCACACC